>LPNX010912177.1:943256-1090138 GCA_001517045.1 Pseudotsuga menziesii | reverse complement strand
GGGGGGGGGGGGGGGGGGGGGGGGGGTGCTTATGCTATGTTTGATGATCTTGCTCTGAATTTTCTTAATCATTTCTAGCTACCCGTACACTACGATGTTTGTACCGAACTCTTGTCGACCTTCCGGCAAGATAAATACACACACATTTCGGATTATATTCAAGAGTGGCATAGATGGAAATGGTTAATCAAATCCTTTATACCACTAGAGTTTCTTCTTGAACGGTTCCTCAAATTGTTTTTACCGTACATCGCGAAGGATGTTTCTACATCTGGAGTTCAAAACGAGGAACAAGCTATTTTTAGGGCACAAGAGTTGGATTTGATCTATGTTTAATCCGGACTTTTGTATGAGATTATACCTAATGCTCCTAGGTCCAATTTTGACCCCAAGATCAAGCTTGGGACACATGCCAATGGTATTGTGGGCTCTACAAGTACCAAACCTATGGACTCGGTTATGAAACAAGTGAGCCAATTATCAATTAACCAGTCTACGTCAGGACAAGCTACGACTTCATCTCAACCTACCCAATCGACGAATGTACTTTCCGTGCAATTGTTGAACCTGAAAGGCAACCAACAACCTGGAAGGAATAAGAAAAAAGGAAAAAATAATCATAAGGGTGGGAACAAGAATGAAAATACTAATAATAATGACAAGAACACTCAAAATGCTGGGGGGGACAAGCAGTCTAAACATAAGGTGAAGTTTCCTTGCAATTTGTGTAAGGATGACCACCTCACTCACTTGTGCCCTCGTATGGAAGATTCCTCGAGGTTCATAACACAGGGCCTAGCTGTGTTAACTAATCCTTTACCCAACAATCAAAATATGAACTCGAGGACCATTGATCCTGGTTGTGCATCGGGTGGAAATCAAAATCCGTCGAAAGCCAATAGTGGTCACGGTTGCATCAACATGGTGTGTGCTGCTAAGGTTGTGATTCGTGTGAAATATTATGGTTCATCACAACCAGACCTTGGGAAAGAACCTTCCCCACCCGAGAGCACTTTGCGAATCGAAAAGCCTACGAATAAATCTGAAGCTCCACCTCGCATTCCTAAGGGAGTCTTAAAGTGTTCGGGGCACAATCCTAATGCTCGAGTCGTCTAGAACTATTCAGTTGTCAAGGATTTGGGCTAGATTCCTTGTGCGATGTCCGCATTAGAAGTGCTTCAGACTTGTACTCCGCAGAAGAAAGCCTTGTTGTCTGCTCTTGGGGTTAGTGACGATAACTCTTCTACCATGATCAAATTTGAAACCATGGGAGTGCAGCCTCGCTTGCCTTACTACGTGTCTCTTTTGATTCATGTAGAGTGTCTTAACAACACCATCAAGTGTATTGTCATTGATGAAGGTGTTGTTGCTTCTGTGATGTCTTTGTCATGTTGGAAGGGTTTGGGTTCTCCCACGTTGTCTCAATCCACCACTATGTTGACAGATTTCGATGGTAGATCATTTCGGTCGCACGAGATTCTTCCTTCTCTAGAGGTACAATTGGGAGGGAAGACTGTCGCAATCGAGGTCGAGGTGGTTGATGCGCCCCTTGACTACAATATTTTACTGGGTAGGAATTGGATGTATAGTATGCAAGTCGTAGCTTATTCCCTATTTAGAGTGATATGCTTTCCGTTTAATGTGAATATTGTTACAATTGATAAAAAGTCATTCCATAATCTGAGTGTCAATGCATCATGGAGAGATTCTATCCCAATTATCGATCATTCTCAGCAGGCAACTGGGAGTGTGGGCGTAGGTATGTATCCTTCTCTTATGGGAACCTTTAGTTGTCCTGCGTCCGTTCTTATGATTGGGTCTAGTTTTGGTGGGGCTTCATCCTCATCGAATTAGGTGTCTTTTCACACTACCCATATGGAAGATCCTTGGATTCTTTCTTCACTGAGTACTTTGAGTGTGCTCGTTGAGACAGACGTGTCATTGCCTGTAATAATGGTGGCGTATCAAGTGAATCTTGATCAAGTTGTAGAGCCTAATCCTTCCTTTTCGCGGACGGAGGAGGAGGACCCGTATGTGCTGCCTGCATGGGCAGTAGAGACATCTCACTCACATGATTGCCTCGATGATGTTTTTCCATCGAATTAATATATTCTTGAGGCCATGTCTGGTGTTGAGAAACCTTGGGAATAGTTGCATCATCGATCATATTTTCTTCCTAAGCTCGATTGTATGGAGTGTGATGACTTTAGGGAGATTCTTAGCGAGAAGATTGGTAGCCCCATGGTTCCATTAAGCTCTCCTAGTCAGATGGATGATGGAAACATGGCTAATTTATCACCAACAATTCCTATCAATATTTCCCATGATCCTGGCAAGGTTGAGAATGTCTACATTAGGGCGGGTTGTTCCCCCGATGATATCAAGGAGTATACCGAGCTGTTTAAAGAGTTTCGTGACATTTTTGCTTGGTCATACAAAGAGATGCCGGGTATAGACCCTCGTATTGTCGAACATGAGATCAAAACGTATCCGGAAGAAAAACTGGTTCGACAACGTTTGCATGGAGTGAATCCTAGAAAAGCACCCGCCATTAAAGCTGAGATAGAAAAAATACTGAAAGCTGGTTTTATCTATCCCGTTCCCTTAACGGAGTGGGTTTCAAATCCCGTTCATGTGGATAAGAAGCAGGGAGCGATCTGTATATGCACTGATTTCCGTGACTTAAATCGCGCCCGTCCTAAGGATAATTTTCCCACACCATTTATTGATCAAATTTTGGATGAGTGTGCGGGAAGTGAGGTATTTTCCTTTATGGATGGTTTTTCCGGATATAATCAGATTCAGATTAAGCCCGAGGATCAACATAAGATCGCATTTATTTGTCCTTGGGGTAATTTTGCATATCAAAAGATGTCCTTCGGCCTTAAAAATGTCGGAGCCACATTCCAGCGAGCCATGACCTTAATATTTCACAATCTTAAAAATATCATCGAAGTATATTTGGATGATCTCGTTGCTCACTCTTGTTTGAGAGTGCATCATCCATATCATTTGAGATTAGTATTCGAAAGATGACGCCATTACCAAGTTTGTTGAATCCTCACAAGTGCATCTTTTGCGTGACTGTTGGTTGTTTACTAGGATTCATCGTATCCAAGGAGGGTATAAGAGTCGATCCCTTAAAGGTTGAGGCAATACTTCAATTGTCTCCCCTGCGTAATATTAGATACCTTCAATGTTTACAAGGCATGGTGAACTTCTTGCGAAGGTTTATGGTTAATTTTTCCAACTTGACTAAAGGCTTTATGCGTATTTTGAAGAAGGACACCCCTTTTTACTGGGATGAGTGAGCCTAGGAGTCTTTCGATGCTCTTAAGCGAGCCTTAGCAATTGCCCCCATGCTTAGTCCACCGGAATATAGCCATGATTTCTTGATTTATGTGGCCGCGTCTATGGAGATGGTTGGTATGGTTTTGGTTCAGGAGGATGAGGAGCTCCATGAGCATGTCATATATTATTTGAGTCAAAACCTTATAGAGGTGGAACTTCGCTATTCCCATGTGGAGAAGCTAGCCTTGGGTACCGTTCATGCGGTTCAGTGTTTGAGACATNAGCTCATATCAATCCATTTCAGTTCGTCCTCACTAGAAGGATGATTGGGGGAAAATACAATAAATGGATTGTCATTTTGCAAGAGTTTGATCTCAAGTTTTTTTCGGCGAAATCGAAGAAATCATTGATCTTTATGGAGCTTATATCTGATTTTCCAAGTTTGGAGGAGGAAGAGGCTTATGAGGATTCTTTTGTCGATGAGCATATTTTCCTCATCTCAACTATGGACCCTTGGTATAGGGATATCATTGTATATTTGTAAACATTGAAGGTCCCTACTCACCTTTCATGGGATGAGTGATGACGATTACATCATGTAGCTAAGAACTACCTTATAGTGGATAACACTTTGTACCGCCGTGGGGTAGATTCCATTTTGTGTCATTGTTTAACCCATGATGATGGTGAGGTTGTGTTGAATGTTTTCCACGGAGGGGCATGTGGTGGTCATTTATCTAATCTTTCTGCAGCCCAAAAAATCTTGAGAGCAGGCTATTTTTGGTCGTCCATCTTCAAAGATTGCGTTAATGCGGTCAAGAAGTGCCACCCTTGCCAAGTGTTTTCACATAAGATGCGCTCGTGTCCCAGCCCTGTTACATCCTATTGTCACTATTGGTGCCTTCACCAAGTGGGGGCTTGATTTTATGGATTGCAACCCAGCTTCGGCTGGGGGGCATCATCACATTATTTTAGCTGTCGATTACTTCACAAAATGGGCAGAGGCTATGCCCACAGTTAAATATGACGGTGAGACAGTCGTGCATTTCATTTTCAACCAGATTATCACCTGGTTTGCAATTTCAAAAGAGCTTGTCACTGACCATGGTAGGCACTTTCAGAATAAAAATGATGGAAGAGTTGGCTTCCAAGTTAGGGTATAAGAAAGAGCATTCCTCTTCTTATTACCCTCAGGTGAATGGACAAGTTGAAGCAATGAAAAAATCACTTAAGTCTATTCTCCAACGAACCATCGCACAAAGCAAGACTAATTGGCATATCATGTTATATTCTACTTTGTGGGACTATAGAATCGCGGTTAAGACTGCCACCGGTTTCTCTCCCTATCAACTTGTGCATAGGGTGGAGTCAATTTTACTAGTTGAATGTGAAATCCCTAACACTTCCGCATTGGAAGAGCGTTTGGTCCACTTAGAGCAGCTTGATGAGTAGCGCCGAGATTCCTTAGTGGCTCTAGAGGTTAACAAGCGTCACATCAAGGTCCAATATGATAAGTCTATCCGTTCGAGGAGTTTAGTGAAGGTGACTTGGTCCTTTTGTGGGATCAAGCGAAAGAACCCTTGGGGGAAGGGGAATTTAATCCCATGTGGCATGGTCGTTATGTGGTTAAACGAGTCTGAGAGAAAGGCACCTACAAGCTGGTTGATTATGAAGGGACAGCCTTGGCAGAGCCTAGAAATGGGATCTATCTCAAAACATACTATGCATGATCTTCAAATAGGGCTGATTTTTGTATATTATTGTACAGTTTTGCATTGCATAGTTAGGTTTTATTATGGTGATCGGGTTTGTTGATTAGCTTTCATTTCTTATGACAGATGTCGATGGAGTCTTCCATTCACATAGGATTCGCTGATGGTGCTAGCCGCCACACCCAAAACTCAACTTCGACTGCTTGGTTGATCTATACTCCTACGGGTCAAGTATTGTCTTCAGGAGGCGTATGTTTATGGCCCTCTTCAAACAATGTTGCTGAATATAGCGCCGTCATTGAATTATTGTGTGATGCCATTTCACATGGTGTTCATTCTCTTGAGGTACGTCTTGATTCGCAGTTAGTGGTTTCACATCTTAATGGCTTGTATCGTATTAGGGATCTGACATTATTACAAAGATTCTTATGTGTTAGATTGCTAGAACAACAATTTGAGAATATAACATACATCCATGTTCCAAGAATTTTCAATCAAGTTACTTACTCATATGCTAACTATGTGTTATATTGGCATTTGTTTCATAGACCATAAGCATATCACAAACACACATTTTACACACATGTAAATAAAACAAAATCGATCATCATAAAAGTTTTTTCATTAACATCCAAAAAGTGATGTCATAATACATAAGTGTCATATACAAAATTGGGGCTTCTGAGCCACCAAAATATACTACACGGTCATACAAAAATGAATACACTCAGGTCTCTAAGCCTGAGGTGGAGGGGGGTTTTGATCATGATAGAGCACTACGGCTCTAGCTAGCCGTCGAAATAGTTGAACCCATGCTCATGGTACACCAACCACCTGGTGCTGCATGGCCTCAGGCAAGTCCTTGACTTGCGCCATGGGTACCCTGTGTGTCAAATGAACAAAGTTCATGTGGATGCTTTGGAGCGTCCGCTCCGCATCCACACCCATGATATCATCTCCTCTTCCCCTCCGTTGATGACGAGGGAAGCCATATGGCCGTCATGGTCCTACATCTGCATATACATGACAGATTGTCACTATGTGTCGTCACATCAAAAACATGTATTTTGAGTTAATAAATAAAAAAACACAAAAAAATTAAATAATTCAAAACTTAAAAAGTGGGATTGGGATTATTTACCTATGTCACCATAAGTTTCTCCTGGTGGTAGCAGCATATCTGGGTCTCCGTGAAAGTCTATCCCTACATAGGGATAGTCGTTTATGGCGATAATCTATCTTCGCCACCATGGAAAGAAATCTGCTGGGTAGGGGTTAGCTACCCTACCTTTTCCCAGTCTGCGCATGACAATCACCTAGCGTCGCTGTGCTGGATCCTGGAATCCATGTGGAGAAATGTCTACCATAGGGCTTAGCCCTGACACCTGCTCAAAGAAAAACGTGCTCAGTATACTACCGAACCCAAAGTTCCGCACCCTGCCCATCTTGCAGTCATTGAGCTGCTATTTCATGTTGCTCAGTAGCGTAGTACTCTAGTCATACACTGTAGGTCGCATGCACTCTACCGCATAGAACATCATTGGCCGTGAGGCCAGGTGGAGTGAAGCCAACCCTGCAATCCTGCCTAGTTCCAAAAGTATGGCCTTCAGCCCCAGAATCTGGATAGAGTTTTTCAGGATTTGAATCCCAACCTTTTCCATCTCTGGAAAGAAGTACATAGTTATGTACTCATCTATGGTCAACCCGCCCCCTGGCCCATGAGATCAGAGGTTCACCATCTCCCCTCGTAGGGACAAAACTGTGATAAAATATATGTCCTCAACCTCAATCCTGAGCGACATCCCATCTATCTGAAATGTCTCAGATTCTGGATCCCAATAGTCCACCAGTAGCTAGAGTAGTCTTGGTTTGGCCCTTAGGCTTCCAAGACACCAAAACTTGTACAAGCCACATGCCTGTAATGCTTGTTGGGCCATGAGATCACTTTGCACAACTTCCTCAACATCACCGTGCTCTCTTTCTCTCCACTCTAGCACCATCCTGCAGAAAAACCAAGTTTTTTTATTATCGAGATTTACCCTTTAAAACCTTGTTCGCGGACCTGTATGTGACTGTTTTCAAAACAACCACGTATGTACGTGGATTTCGGTGCATTTTCCATGTATGGCAAGCCTTATATGCTGAAAAAGGCCCGATTTTTGCGTGGGCTGAAACACATAAGTTTGGATGGCTCAAAAAATTGAATAGCCCATGAAATTTGAGAAAATTTGCATCAAAATGAAAGGGAGGAGCATGAGAATCTACCTGGATCAAACAGGGAGGGATTCCGCTGGACGATGCTCCCGGAATTCGCTTCTGAAGTTCTGAGCTCAAATGCACTGTGTTGGGTAAAAATTTCAAATGGTATGAAAATTTTTAAATTTTTCACTATTTTTAGGAATTTTTTGAAATTTTTACCCACTTTCTATAGTTTTTTACCATTTCTGACCTTTTTTGGCCGTTTGAACTAATTTGATGTTGTAGGAATCCCTTTTGAGTGCGTTTTTGACCGTGGCTTTGACTCGTTCATGCTTATTGCAGGTATTATGTCTAAACTGGCATATAGGTTAAGTTTCACATTCATTTGCATTTTGCATAACCTTATGACCGTTTCATTTTAACCTTAGGTACGAACCCATTCCATCTTGTCACAGAACCTTCTTGCTGCTTTTAGAAGTGACATGTTATGAATGGTAGAGCTTTACCATACATGGGTACCCTAGTTAGATCATGTTTTGCATTTGGTGCCCATGCCGACATTTCTCCTTTAGGGGGTGGGAGTCATTTGTATAGTACCGCCATGAATTTGAGCAAGAGCTTCATACTCCTCTTGAAATTTATGCTGGCCATTTCCCCAGGACTCCCTTGTATATGTCAAGTTGTAATTGCATTATCATGAGTTTTGCTTTCCTTATTGAGCCTTATGTCAGCTTCCCTGGCTTTTATTATCAGCCATATAGCCCAAGCTTGTCTCATGTCTAGCCAAGCAGAGCCTTTTTATATATCTTTTGCAACTTGATTCCCCATTTTTCACCGGGAGGGGACTTTCCCCCGAGTGTCGTTAGCCTGCACATGTTTCCTTGCATTGAGCATAGGTATGTTCCACTGCTTGGAACTAGATTGTTTGCCCCTTGACACTCATCTCCTCCTAGACTTGTAACTATAAAGCACTTTTATTATTTTTCAAGCTTTTCAAAATATCTGAAAAAGTACAACAAAAATTAAAAAACCAAAAATATGGGCAGGAAGAGATGTTATCTTTGGCAACAGTCGAGTCGTGTCACCTTTGAACAGAGCACTGTATATCACATTCATTGGTTGGGTCAGTAGTTTTACTTTAGGAGCTGTACTCGTTTTTCTGAGTTATGTCCATCAACTGGTAAGCTTCCAGTCCCCATGAAGCCTCTGTTGATTCCTCCTGTGTCGTAGAGATGTCCCAGTTTTGTATATCAAGTCTATGCTACCTAAATTCAGTCACCATTCACCTTTATGCTCTTGTTTGAAGGAAGTTGAAACCTGAGTCGACCATTCCTCAGTTTTCTTGACTTTGCATTTCGGCCATTCCCGGTACTATTACTGGTTCGTGCACATCTTGTTTGAATCCTTCCACATTATACAACATTGCTAAGTACCTCGTGTTGGTTGATGGGGGATTCCTTAATGCCCTCCTTCCAATGGATTCCATCCCATCAACTTCAGATCATTTATTTTGGGATAGGAGTCTAGAGTCATTTGAGTGCCTTGAGACTTACAGTCATCAGTGGTAGGTTCTCTCGCCATCGACAGTTTGGGAATACATCAATGTCCCCTAATCGATGGATTCTTCCAAGTGTTTGACCTCAACACATTTATTCACACTTGTTAGATTGCACTCTAGTACCTTGATTCCCATTTTCATTATCGGTGGGTGATCTCGCTTTTGTTAATGGTATACATCAATGACCGGTAATCAGATGATAGACTACTATGTTCGACCTCGACACCTCTATTCACATAGTAGGACATGTACTCATAGAAGTTTGTGTAGAATAATTTCCAGATTGGTGGCATTCCACATATGCTACCTCCTTGATTGTGCCAGTGTTCATGAGATTTCAGCTCTCGTGACTTGATTCCAGTGTATGTCAGATATCTTCAGCCATTATGGAGATCTTGATCCATTGTATATCTTCAGCTTTCATGGAGATCTTGATCCTTTGTATATCTTCATCATGGAGATTCTGATCTATTATAAATTGTACGTGGAGATGACCACACATGTCACATTTTGTATATCATGCCTATTCATGGCCATTGTACTCTTACGTATCTGGGACTGCTATATGTATTTGTAGTCATGTGCAGAGATTGATTATTGTACTACACTGATGGATGGATGGTTCTTACACCTAGTTCTTCATCACTCCACTTCTCGGATGGATTTATAATTTATTTCGACCATCATGTTACCCCTCTGACCTCACACATTAGGGGGCATCTGTTACAGCTGATTTTACCACACATGGTTGATCACACTATTATGGCCTCCCCTGTCCCTCTGCAGACTCTTTGGACCCCATGGACCATTTTTGTACCTTTCATGTTTCCAATATCATCCCTAAAAACACCTATTATTTGTTGTACGTGACTTTTAATCCCTTTCTCACGTATATATGTGGATATTACCCTTAAACCCGCGTACATCGGGATGTGTGCATAAGTCCAAATATTTTTGGAGTTTCCCTTGATGTGGATCTGAGTCACTTGTATCTTGGCCTTCCACATGCCTCGAGATCGCTCGTATTTGACCTTCCATTACACCATTGAAGCACTATATAAGGAGCCCCTTGGATACATTGAAGAGCAAGAAAACTATAGTCCATTGTTGCCGTAGCTTGCCTGTACTTGAGTCTGCATCCCTTTGTCCCTTGGAGAACTTTATGTTCTTCCCAAGCTTGCCTTTTTTGTGAGCTTGCTATCGAGAGATGGAGGATTGAGGTGGTGGAGGCCTAGGTGGAGGACTTAGTTTCTTCGGTTCGTAGACGTGTTGATAGAGGTTATCACTCATGTAATCTCTAATTTTATTAATAGAAATATCTTTTCCTGTCCAATGATGTACATTTAAATGAATATTGAATCCATGGATGCATTTAATTGCTTATGAATTATTGATTATATATGCTAGAGTAGGACTAACACTATACTATATAGCATGCTTGCCTTGTTGTAATACCCCGGTTTTGACCCCGTTTGCATTAAAAGGTACATGATGTATATATTGTAATTAATCGTGGTGTGGAGCTAAAGGCAAAAGCCCCACCATTGATTTGGTTGTTTTATGTTTCAACGATTGAGATCGTTGCCGATGATATATCGTGCTATCCGACACCTTATAGCTTTGGCATCATGTAAATATGCACTTTAATTAAAATGAACCCCCAACTAGCTATGTCAATGCAACCATGATGAAAAGGGCATGATTTTCCTAAGGATAAGGAGGGGGAATTATTAAACCTTGGGCGAATGGGGAAAATCCATGAGTTAGCTATTAAACCCATTTAATTATCACCCACCCTTTTTGACTCACTCACCTTTCCTTGTCTCATCAGTCGACTACCACATTAAAACTTCTACTATTATTTGGGGCAGTTATTGCTGGGAAGTGGTATGTGGCAGGACTCTTAGCCCTTGCCCACATGCACACTCCACTAGCAGACCCTTTCACTTCACGTGGGCAAGGAAAAGCGGAGGAGCCCAGGGGGGCATTCTTCCATTCTCGTCCATCCACACGCAGAGACAGTCGCTCTCTTCCCCTCACGCGTGGGTTGGGATTGTTTTTACTCACGCAGCGAGCCGGGGAGCCATTTTTCTATCACCCACGATTTTCCTGTGAATGAGCCATTCATGATTTATGCTATGGGTGTGTGTTTTCCTTATCGGTTTTGTGGTCTGCATATATGTTTTTCCTCCTGTCCATGCTGAGAGTCTAATCTCCTTTGCAACTTGGGCTGTGTATTTATGTTGCCTCAATGTTGAGATCAGGGATGATGTTTTTGGGCCCATAATTTGTGGCTTGATGTGGGTTCCTTTTTGTTTGGGTTTGCTGTGGATTCTTATTAGGTCGTTTTGGCCACGATAGGGCCAAGAACGACCCAGGGATCGAATTTCCCAGTCCAAGCTGTGAATTGCTTGTTTTGCTGCGTGTATGCAGTGGTTGGTATTCAGACTATGTTGGAGTAGGAATGAAGGCTTGGTTTGCTTGATAACCCTGGTGTGTTTGGGAGCCACATAGATAGAGCTAGAGGGATGTCTTTCTTCTCCACAACCCCTGAAGAGCACTGGAAGGGAAGTAAGGGTATGAGGGACTGTGTAGTAGAGAAGGGACCGATTTCCTTGCATTGGGTGTGTGTGGGTGTCCTAGAAGTCAGGCTAGTTCTGGTGTAGGTGTCCTTAGCTCTTCAATGAGCTCACCAACTTAGCATTCAGCTTTTCCCAGCTCCTTGATGGCCTGATAAACCCAACTATGTTGGCTTGGCTGATTTGTGTATCCTTGGCTATGTGTAAGCCTGCTTGTTCCTTGTTCCTTGGGGAATCATGCCCAATTCGGGGGTGGCAGCGTTACCGAGAGATTAAGGAGCACGCTATCCTATGGTTGGGTGGAATGTTGTAGTAACGTAGCTGGTTGCAGGATGAGTTCTTTGCCTATTTCACTTCTGCGATCATATTTGATGTTTAATGAATTATGATGAACATGTTGAATTCTGGAATGTGTGGTTTTGATTCCGCTGTATGTTAAACAATTATGCATCTCTGCATGTTTTTACTTCCAAGCATTTTACTTCAGTTTATATGTATGTACGTGTTCATGGGGCTAGTTACCCAGTTGGCTAATGGCATGGTAGCATCCTCTTCGTCGATCAGAGGGTCGGGGACGTTACACTTGTTTATTGTTGTTGAGAGTAAATTGCTAACGCAAGCGGGATTGGAAAAAGCTCAACAGGGATCTACTTCAACCGTCCGGTATAAAGTATGATTCGAGATCCTTTAGTGTTAGATGATTTATTTCTCTTGCATATCAGGAAGGGATTGATTTCTGTGGTTTCTGTATCTGTTGTGGTACACCCCAAGCCATAGGAAGTTTTCTCCGTAACATAGAGGTAGAAAAACTACCATATTTTCCGAAAAAAGAAGTGCACTCCCCAAACATGTGTTCAATTGACTCAGGGGCAGTGAGGCAGAACACACATCTACCTGGGCTAGAAAAGATGCGAAGTTGTAAGGAATCCCAAGTATAGATTATGTGCTTGATACAGAGCCATATGAAACATTTTATCTTCAATGGAATCATAACTTTCCAAATTGCATTAAACCACCAACAAGGATGAAGCTCTCATCTTTCCTTAATTTGGGAGAGGTAGGCCAATTTGGCCGGAACAATACCAGACTTTTTGTTTCCAGACCATGCCAATTGATCAAAATCATTCATTAGTACTACTCCAACCGAAACTAAATTATGAGTGTATAAGTCCCATTCCAAATATATGTCCCCCCGAAGACCAATATCTGCTGAAGAGAGCCAACCTGGTTCCAAATAAACACCATCGGCATAGGCCTGCTTTAGTACCACCGGGTTCCTGAGATGTAGATGAGCAATGAGATCCCTGGATAATATATAGTGCTAAAGACCAACAATAAGATCTATCCCAATGCAAACATTACTACCCCTCCCGACTTGTCAACAAAGATCTTTGATAATAAGTGGTAGTGTAGTCATCAAACTACACCAAATGACCGAGGAAGAAGAATACTTATAGTTTGCCACCCAGAGCCAAAGTTCCCACGGTAAGAATCTTAGATATTTTTCCTTTATAATTCCCCCCATAAACCAGGAACCGTAAGCCCTCTCCATAAACTCTTCGTGTGCAAAGATAAGTTGAATAAACTGAGTTGTTTTATCCCCTATCCGCCTGAATACTTAGGCTTAGATAGTGATTCCCATCCAGACAGATGAAACTTAGATACATCCTAAGTACCTTACCACAGAAAGCAAAACATCAATCAACAAAGATACACACTTACCGCCGCAAGGACCCGAAGAAGTGAGAACCAATAAACAAGAATACAGTGGAGAACCAAAGTAACTAGAGTGAGTCTTCCCCTAAGGTATAGCCACCTCAGAGTCCATTGATGCATATGCCTATGAAATTTCCTAAGATTCCAAGCCCCATCCTCTCGCTTATAATTGTTGGGCTTTAGAAAGAAGCCAAGATAAGTAATGCCCAGATCAAGATGCAACATCTTATAAGGAAAGAGAAGTGCAATATCATCAATGAGCCTTTGATTAGAACAATAATGACTGATACAGGACTTACGGGAACTAATGGACATACTTGAAGCCCCACATAACATGTCAAACAAGGATTTAATACGAGCCCATTCAAAAATGGAACCATCATAAAAAATCAACACATCATCAACAAAAAGCGTATGAGACAAAAATATGGTACCTGCCACTTTAATACCTTTGATTAAATTTGATTCCTTGGCATGTAGGAGGATCCTATTGAGTCCTTCAATAACCAAAATAAAGATATAAGGTGAAAGTGGGAATCCTTGACGAATTCCACGAGAACCTTTGAAAAAGGACAATGGAGAGCCATTTATCAACACAACATAACTCACAGAGGTGACACGGGACATAATCCATTGTGTGAGCTCCAAGGAGAGCCCAGCCTGAAAAGTATCATCCTGAGGAAAGACCAATTAACCTTATCACATTCCTTCTCTAAATACAACTTAAGGACAAATGTAGATAAATTCTTCGACTTCACCAAGTGTAACACTTCCTGGACAATCCCCACAACATGTAGAATCTGTCGGTTTGGGAGGAAACCAAACTGTTCAACCAATATGAACCGTCCCAAGATAGGTTTTAACCTTTTTGTAATGATCTTAGTAATAATTTTGTAGAGGAGGTTGCATAAAGCAATCGGCTGATAATCAACAAAAGAAATGGGTCTATCCAACTTCGATATGTGTGTAAGATAGGTAGTATTCAAATTGTTAGGTAGAGCCCCCGAACACCTGGAATCTTCAATGGCCCGCACTAGATCCATGCCCATAAAGTAAAAAAAAAAAGTCAATAAAATTCCACTGTCCAACCATCAGGCCCCATACTCTTGCCCTTGACAAACCCTTTCAAAATCTTCCACACCTCACCCAGAGTGATAGGTCCCCCAATAGCATCACAATCATAACTATCAAAAAAGGAAGGGAAAAGTTTAAAGATATTCAATTGATCACTGATATTGGATGACTTGGGGTCCCTGTATAAATTAGAAAATAACTTATTTGACACCGATTTTATGGAATTCAAATCATAGACCAGAGAGTCTTGGTCATCTTTGGCTTCCCAAATCAAATTTGTGAGTCTTCTCTTGTTTGTGAAGTTATGAAAAAACTTTGAATTATCATGTCCAGCCTGCAACTGTATAACGCAACTTTTCTTCATGAGTGTTTCCTCCTTGTAAGAAAGTAACCTCTGGTTTTGTGAAAATAATACTTTTGAGTGCTGAAGAACGACTTTCCAAAAATATACCCTCATTTATAGCCTCCTCAACAGAATGTATGGCAGTTTCGACCTCACATAAGGAGCTGTCAACTTTTAATTTCATCTCCTTTTCCCAAGAAATTATCAAGGAACAAAGCTTATTCAACTTGTAAATCAGTGTCTGCATTAGACAGAGGTGAGGAGCAACATCAGTAGAAAGATGACCCCAGTTCTCCACAACCAGAGAATTAAAGTCTTCCTCAAGTAGCTAGGTCGGATTAAACTTGTAAGGGTAGGAAATATAGCCACGATCAAAGTCCAATTGTAAAAGATAGCTTTATGATTGGAGAAACCCGAAGATACGTTCCAGGAGCCATACCTGACCAACAACTCATAGGGAGAATATGACATAACGAAGCTATCCAAATGTTTGGTAATCCCAACAATACCACACCTTCCATTCGACCAAGTAGGAGAAATGACCATTGGAGCAACATCCAATAATTGGGCATCCCCAAAGAGAGACAAAAAATAATTTGCCAAGGGGTGAAGGGCGTGGCCAACCCCCCAGACCTCATCCGAGGACCAGGTGAATTTTAAGTTCCCTGCAAGAATGAGATTTGTAAAGAGAGTAAAACAGTGGACTTGACAAAATCCCAAAACGTTTTCCTGCTGGAGTATGACCCATCAAACCTGCCACCTCGATCTTAAACATAAGAAAAAATCACAGGCTGAAACCCCCAAAGGAATAGTTTCCTGAAGCAATACCACAACTGGATAATGTGAGTCAATAAGTCTTTTGATAGCATCTCGCTTAGGGCCACTGCCAAGCCCTCAAACATTAAAAGAGAGGCAATTCATCCGGGAACCATTGGACATGCCGCTGAATCTCTAAGAGTCCTGAACAGTGGGGAAAGAAACAAAATCAGAACTAGTGTACATCCCTCGATCAGACAAAGGAACAACCCATGGGTTGACGAAGGTTTGCTCCCTAATGGAGTCTTTTACCCCTTTCACACTGCCCTTAATAGATTTCATAGGCTTTCGAATGGATACATTTGCAACTCTGATCAAAGAGATAGGAAAAATATCGGGACTGTCATACACTTCCACCGCATAGATAAGTAAAGGAGAAGATACAACTAGAAGAGGGATGAACATGTAACCATGAACCAAAGACATGGAGTCACAACATCCGGGAGATGGGTAACGTGTCAATTCTTGCTCAGATGAAACATCCTGAATCGATGATGGAGAAAGAGCAATATCAAGAGCAGAAGTCGGGTAGGGATGTAGGGGAGGGAAGTCCCATGGATGAAAAAGAGGCACATCATAGTCCCTCGTCGGATTTGTTGAAGAGGGTTCCATAGTGCTAGTGGAGACAACCCCTGACAATAAAGCTCTACCCTCACCCTCAACACCAGTAGGAGAAACTGACCTGGGTGATCCATCCCCATATCCAATTGACAAGGCATCAAGCGACCCACCCTCATCCAAGATAGACAGAGCATTTAAGATATCAATAGCCGAGCTGAATTTTAACAGGAGATGAATCAAGTGAGCAAACTTACCCACAAAGGAGAGTGTCAAATCCCTATCAAGTGGAATAGGAGATGAAAAATTCTTGTCAAACCTAACTGTGTCACCACCTGAGGACTGATCTGCCACTGGTTGAGCCATTGCAGGACGCCGTTTCATCGGAAATGGTCTTTAGAATGGCCAGTCGACCAACATCAATGGCGTCTACATGGGACCCTCCAGTAGTTTAACCGCTGAACAAAGGTCCCACTATCCCAAATGACCTCTAGATCAACCATTAAACCCTCCAATAGGTCCATTTCCACTAGAACCCGCGGCGAAGAACGTTTGAAGCCCAAGAGCTTCCATCTTCAATAAGAATGAACTTTCCCATGGAATTCACAATCCACATGAAACCCTACAGGTTCCAACACTGGATTGAGAAGTCCGGTAGGATGACCCAGAGGTGCCGCTTGACTAGACGTTTAGTTCTTGGATTAAATCCCACATGCCAATGGTTAAGCACGAGGGACCCCTGACCAAGCACCCAAAATTGACCTTCAATAGCCTGCCTATCCTCCTCATACATGAATTGAAACAGAACCCAACCATTGACAAGTATCAGTACCTTAGGGATCGATTTGAGAAGATGCTTCCAGTGCTCACGTATCCAAGCCAAAAATGGCCGAACAAGACATTTTTATAAACTCAAAACGACCAACGAAAGCCCTATGTGACAGCGTCATCACCATATCCATGGTGACATCCTTGCCCAAAATAAAAACAGGACGACCACCCTTAACCCTTTGGAAAATAATATTCCGGGGTTGAGCACAGACATAGGAGTTGTAGGGTTTGACAGCGGATACCACACCCCTCGAGACCCTGTGAAGGTCATGAAAAGTCCGACACAGAACTAGTCTTGACATAGTTCCAGTCAGATGGAATGGTACCATCAACAATGGTGAAGTCGGTATGAGTGGGAGGCACCCCTTTGAAATAGTGGACCCTCTCCTTAGGGTTTATTTGAACACCCGGAGAAAACAGTGTCACATATGCCATATACAAAACGTCGGCATAGAAGATGCTGACCACCCATGAAACAATGGATGAAAAACCACCTTCACCGCCAACCTAATCGAAACCCCCTAGAAATGTAATAGTAGAATAAAACCCAAAAACCTCCTGCAGGATAAGGTCCACCGAAAAATAGCTGAAAAAATAGCAGAGACCCACAACTCTTAATGTCAGAAACACCCAAGAAAAAACCAAAGAAAGACAGACTACCAAGACGACAGGTTCCCACTTTTTTAACTAGTTGGTACTAGGTGTGTCTGGTTGACAGACTGAACTCCAGTGGCACTTGACAGACGGTGGAATATAAAACACAAAAACGAAAAGACCTTAAAAAAACAAAAACCTTAGATCAAGCGGCAAAACCCAGGAGGGCTCCTAAAGAGAAGAAACTTCCCATCAGTCCACCGAGAGACCAAGGTCGTCCAATCCACATCCACAGAAGAAGCCACAGAAACAGGGGCATTGATTATCGATCAAGCAACCACCAAGGTTCGAAGAGGAGTTTAGTGTTTCCAACATAAAGAAAAAGGTTTCCATCGAATTAGACACCATCCATCAATATAGACTTGCTACTAACATCACTACAAATGTATTAATTCATTTCCATTCGTATAAATAACTTCATAACATTCAATTTCACTTTCCCATTATCTCTATTTTTTTCACACTAAGAATCCACCTCTACCATGGATTAAGAGATCCTTTATCAATCAAAAATACTTTTACCAAAGCAAAAGTGGATGGGGTAGGGTTGGTGTTCTGACCATTGCTTTGAGGCCGTACCAAAATATTTTTACCAAAGTACATGTGGACTATGACATTTGTGGAATCTAGAGATCATAAATTATTGAGAAAGAGAACCCTTTGACAATTTATAGGTTGAGATAATGAGTTTGATCATATGTCGCTTAGTTCTATTATTTTCGTAAGTGTGTCCCCATGGGACTTAATTGTGGGTCCCGATACCATGAGTAATACATGAATTCTGCTCTTTCGAAATCTAATCTAAGGGTTATACTAACTTAAAGGTTATAATTGTAGCCAACTAAATTGAACCTACCTCGCCTAAATAATCTCATTCAACTATATAAATAATTTCGCTTAATCTTATATATTTAAAAGCAGCTAGCATGCATGTATATGAACTAATCTTATATATTTAATCTTTTTGCTTATTTTCAATGTAACTAAGTGGACATAAAGATAAATGTGAAGCAGTGAAAAAAGGTTTTGAAGTTTGTGGAACCATGGACCTAATAAGGGAAAAAATTAGATATTTCGTGTAAGCTATGTTTTAATGGGAATGAAAGCACAAGTTATATTACGAAAATAATCATTTAAACTTATAAAACGTGAGGCATGAGGGATGCCAATGATGCTCATTACAAATGGATCAGAGTAAATAATCGATTATTAAAAATTTATTATAATCAATCATATATTTTGAATTTTAATTGATAATATTTTAGTTGAGTAGAGTTTACATATTAATATCTTTTAAAAAATTAAATTTGATTGATATACATAAGTAAATAAAATAAAAATAAAAATAAAAGAGTGTTGATGTCATTTATCTTTATTAAATAAAGAGAACATAAAAAACTTAATTTAAAATTAGAAATTCAAAATAATAAGGAATATCCAATCTAATGACAAAAACATTCATGAAAAATAAAGTTTCATAAAAGAAGATTAGAAGATTAGTTTTGTTGTATTGAAGAAGCATTTTTAACATTCAAAGTTGGAAAAAGTTTGAGATAGATATGAGATCAAGGGTGTTGTTGGATTTATGACATCTCACGAACACATATTACCCATATAAAAAGCCCAATTAGCCTTCCCATCAATACAATCACAGGCCCTCTAGTTATGGCCCAATTGTCGTAAGCAAGGTAAGATGTTCTATTATTCGATGTTATATATCCAATATAAACTAACTAATGTAAAATGTAGAAATGTGAATAAATACGGGGTGAATCTAGGAATGAAATGCAGCAAATAGAAGATGCAACTAATTAAATCCTAACTAAATGAACATAACTCGAGATCTATAAGTGCAATCAATAATAGTGAGAATATCCGACCATTGTTATCATAAGTAAACCCAAATAAAACCATCTCAAATATATCCCAAAGTGAAATAATTTGATTTCCAAGTTCTAACATAGTACTTATGTTGTATTGAAGAAACATTTCTAACAATTGAAGTTAGAAAAAGTTTGAGATAGACATGAGCTCAAGGGTGGTGTTGGATCTATGAAATCACATGACCTTATTGATGTGGTCTTTTAACCCTTATCAACAACACATGTTACGTAGTTAAAATCCCAAATTAGCCTTCTCACTATTAAAATGGAAAGCCCTTTGGTTATGACCTAGTTGTTGTATGCAAGGTAAGATGTATTATTATGCTATGTTATATATCTAATATAAACTAACTCATGCAAAATGTAGATGTTACGAAGAAGATTTCCTATGGATTGGGGTTGACCACAACAAACAAGATAGCACTAGAAATAAAAGCATTTCCAAGCATGCTAAATATGAAAGTGAAACTAACACTAAGGGACAAAGGGACGCACCTTATTCCAGACGCTCGAAGTAGATCCTCGTTGAGCTTTCAATCAAACTTGTATCTACACATTACCATCAACAACAACAAGATATACAAGCATGCTATATGTAAAGAGTTAGAATCTAATCTAGCATGTTATATTCCAATACATAACCAAAGTAGTAACATCCATCATGGATGATTTTAAGGAACCATACTTATTTAAAAGTGTATAAATGTTGGCGAATATTACCAATTCTTAAAACGCCAACTATAAAATGATTGGCGATATTTTTCAAAAAATATTTTAATTTCCAAGGATTTTATATCGTTTCTATAATAATTTGGCGATTTTTAGGGTGAAAAACTTTTACCCCATCAAAATTGGGCGAAATAGGGCTTCAAAAAATGCAAAATGACGAATCTTTTTTGGGAGAAAAACATCGAAAAATAGCCCACTGGGCTAAAATTCGCCCCTAAAATTATCCCTGACATCCATGGATAAAGATATTTATAACTACACATGCAATGGACGAGAAATAGATATTTCTATTAATATGAACATAGATAAAGATGACAAACTCTGTCGACACCTCATCGAAATTGAGAAACTGAGTCCCTCCACCTAGGCCTCCACCACTTCAATCCTCCATACAAAGGCAAGATCACAAATATCAAGGCAATCTTGGGAAATAACACTAATGACTGCTTCAAGGACAAAGGGATGCAAACTCAAGTACATAAGAATGGGGCACAATTCCACTATAGTATATTTGCTCTCCAAATTTCTCCTCCTCTAATGCTTCATAGTAGCTCAATATATATCCCTTCAATTGGAGGTGAAGTGTTGAAGTGGAGTGTTTCACGGCATATGGAAGGCCAAGGGACAAGTCCTTCGTTACTTGGTGAGGGAAAACTCCAAATATTTTTTTGTTTTTTAGAACATTTCCCGATGTACGCGGGTGACAGTGGTGCAAGCTGCGTATACGCGGGTTGTAGACTTGTGACCTGCGTATACATATAAAAATGTATTTTAAGGGGTTCTAGTGGAGCATCAAGGTCATAATGAGCAAAAGGGGTAAAAGGAGTCTACATAGGGACATGGATAGGCCATCAAAGCATGATGTATTAGGTGTGGCAAATCATGCTATAACAGATGCCCCCTAATGTGTGAGGTCAGAGGGGTACACAAAGGCCGAAATACTTTATGATATCCCTAGAAGTGGAGTAATGAAGACCCAGGTGAAAAAAACCAGCCACTCATTAGTATAATACAATGATAGATCTCTACACATGAGTGCAAACACATAGAAGTCTGGTATACATAAGAGTGCAATGGCCATGATTAGGCATATTAGACATATGTCATGAGTGGTAATCTCTATGTACAATATACAGTGAAGTAAGGTCTCCATACTAAATGAAGACATCAAATAGTACACTGGAATCTGGTCATGAGAGTTGAAATCTCATAGATGTTGGCACGATCAAGGAGGTTGCATATATGGAATGCCACATCCAAGCTCGGAGGTCTTCGACACAAATCATCGCTAGTACATGTACCATCATGCGAATAAAGGTGTCACGGTCAAACATGATGGACCATCATCTGATTATCGATCATTGATGTATACCATTAATAGACGTGAGATATCCCATCGATAATGATAATGGGAATCAAGGTACATAGTGCAAACAAACAAGTATGAATAGATGTGTTGAGGTAAAACCTGAGAGAATCCATCGATAAGGGGACATTGATGTATTCCCAAATTTGTCGATTGTAAGAGAAATTACCACTGATGACTGCAAGTCTCAAGGCACACAATGGACTCTAGATCCCTACTCTAGAATAGATGTTTTGAAGTCGATGGAATGGAATCTGCTAGAAGGAGGGAATTAAGGCATCTCCTATCAACCAACACGAGTGTAACACCCCAGTTTTGACCCTGTTCGCATTAAAAATGTATATGATGTACATATTGCATTTAATCGTGGTGTGGAGCTAAAGGAAAAAACCCCACCATCGATTTAGCATTTTATGTTTTGGCGATTAAAATCGATGCCGATGGTCTTTTGTGATAACTGACACATTATAATTTTGGACATCATGTAAATATGCAATTTAATTAAATACCCACAACTAGCTATGTCAATGCAACATTAAAAGAGATGGGGCATGATTTCCTAAGGATAATGGGGGGGATATTCAAACCTTTGGGCCAATGAGGAAAAGTCAAATGTCAAAGGGAGAACCCATCAAACTATCAACTACCCATTTTTTCTTTTGTGCCCACTCATTTAATTATGCCAGAAATTGGTTGGATTAGTTATTGCATAAGAATGGGGAAGGTATGGGAGTCAAAAATTCGAATTTGGGGAAGCACCCATTTTTGGGAAAACGTTTTTTGACTTTTGGGGCAAGTTAACACCCAAAAATGCATGCCCATTTGGGGGTTCACCCACCTCCTCCATTTCCTCATGTAGTGGAAGCTTGGAGAGTTGTTTCCCTTCATGTTTTTGTCTGCTGTGCGTGTTTCCTTCACGTTGGGGGGCCGTTTTATTCATTTTCCTTAGGTTGGGAAATCGTTTTTGTAATGATCAGTGGCTGGGTTTCCTTTCCCACGATTTTGCTGCATTTCCCTATTGTTTTCCAAGCTAAAAATCATGTTTTTTGGTAATTCCCAACAAGTGGGAGAAGAGACCCACGATTTTTGGGTGTTGCTGAGTCTGTTTTGGCAATGTGAAGACCATAAACATTTCTGGGAATTCAAATTGCTGTTAGGGGGCTGTTTTTACCCATCTTGCCAATTCGTTTTGTTGCCCAAACTATTTTTCCTCAAACCCAGAAATCGTATGGTGTTGTGGGTGCTTATTTTGGCTTTGGTTTGAACTGAGTTGGAGTGGAATTGGGTATGAACAATATTGATAAACCTAGTGTAGGAAGGGAACCTCACGGATAGATCTAAATGGGATGGTTTTATTCTTTGCACACCCTGAAGAGAACTGGAAGGGAAGGGATAGCCCGAGGGATTGTGTAGCCGAGAAGGGGATGCTTCCTTGTGTTGGATGTGTGGATCTTTTACAAGCCAAGCTAGATATGGTGCATTAGTCCCTAGCTTTGTGGTTGAGCTCACTAGCTTAGTAGTTCAACCATTCCAGCTCCTTAGCAGCCTGATAAACCCAAATTTAGTTTTGGCTTGGCAGAATTTTGATATATCTTTAGCTATGTGTGAGCCTGCTAGTGTTCCCTTATTCCTTATGGGAATCATGCCTAGCTCAGGGGTGGTAGTGGTGCTAAGAGATTGATGATCCCATTGGCCTATGGTTGGGTGGAACGTTGCAACGACGTAGCTGGTTGTGGGACAAGCTTCTTTCAAGATAAGTATTTCTTGTGTGTAATCTCTGCAACTATATTTTGTTTAATGAATTATGATGAACATGTTGAATGTCTGAATGAAATGTAATTTATTCCATTGTATGTTAATGATTTATGCATCTGTGCATGTTGTTATTTCATGCATTTCATTTTATGTTCATGGGTCCTAGTTTCCCCAGATTGATAGCAGCATAGTCACGTTCTCTCCCTGGTAGAGGGGTGGGAATGTGACAATGAGGTACACAACAATGATGGATAATTTGGAAGAAAACGAACAAGATGTGCACGAACCAGTAACAAATGTATTGGGAATAACCGACATGTAGAGACAAGATAACTTAGGAATGACCAACTCAGGATAAAAATTCCTTCGAACAAGAGCATAGGGAAGGTGAAGACTCATAGGTAGCATAGACTCACAATGCATACTGGGACAACTCTGTGACACAAGAGGCATTGCAAAAGGATCCATAGGGACTGGAAGCATAACTAGTCAATGGAGAAAACTTAGAATAATGAGTACAAATCCTAAGGTCATACTAGTAACCCAACTAATGGATGAATGTACCGTGCTCTGTTCGAAGGCAACAAAACATGACAACTGTCAATAGAAAGTAATATCATTTCCCGTCTAGCTTTTTATGTTTTATGATTTTTTTGGTATTTTTAATATTTGAAAAGCTTGGAAAATAATAAAATTGCTTTTAGTACACTAAGGAGGAAAGGAGTGTCGCAGGCAAGCAAACTAGTTCCAAGCAACAGAACATACCTATGCTCAATACAAGGAAGCATATATAGTATAAGGAAAATAAAGGGGGGGATGTCTCCCACAGGTAAGGGATAATCAAGTTGCAAATGGCATATGGGAGGCTCTGCTTAGCTAGGATTGATGAAATCTTGGGATATATGGCTTATAAACTGAAGCAGGGAGCTGACATAAAGCTCAATATGGCCATCGAATGTATGCAAATGCAGTTACAACAGGATACAAATGGGAGTGCCAATAGGATATGGCTAGCATAAAGTTCAAGAAATAACATGAAGGTCTTTAATGGAAGACATGGAGGGACTACAAGGGACTCCCAGACCTCAAGGAGGGCGCTCAAGATGAGCACCAAATGGAAAAAATGGATCTAACTAGGATACCCATGATACAGAAAGCTCTATGACTTACTATTTGGGTACACAGGGTACTCCCAGAAGAACGAACACCTAGAGCAACCACTTCACACAAATAGATTGCAGATCAACACACCGATGTTTGTCACATGGTTAAAACCCTCAAGAGGGAAATAGTCCACAACCCCAACCAAATAGTTACTTGGAGCAATTTATTATGCAAAAGAAAGAAAGTTACAAATGAGCTTCTCATAATCGATCGGCTAGCCAAGGACCCTCGATGGTCTTTAAATACAGATCATGGACCAATTGGGTGTTAAGCCACAGATTAATGGTAGGTATGATCTAAGAGAAGTTGAACCGTAGGATCCCTTTATGTCTAGAACATATCAATACCATCGAATTAGAATATTTAAAAATGCATACTAATGCATACTAAAGAAACACACTTTACCTAACGGATATATTACACAAGTTGATCTTAACTAACTCCCAGGTGTCTAAATATCCTAGTATCCCCCCTTAAGAACAACTTGGGATAGGATTGAAGGATTTAAAAAAGTGACACTATTAGAAGAAGGAAGGAGGAATTAGAGCCTATCCCCCCTTAATGACACATTCCTAAACTCCTAACATAGATTGAAGTTTAGAAAACTTTGCTTCTGTAAGAGACTTGGTGAAGATGTTTGCAACTTGATCAACTGTAGAGCAATAGAGCATTTCAAGAACACGATCATGAACAAGATTTATAATGAATTGCATGTGTAGCTCAATGTGTTTGTTGTGTTGGTGTAGAACTGGATATTGGCAAGCTTGATGGCACTTTGATTGTCACACCAAAGTGGATTAGGGTGTTGCTGCTCGAATCCAAACTATGATAGGATCTTTTGAAGCCATAAATATTCCTAACTGGCATTAACTGCGGCTCGATATTCTACTTCTACTGAAGAAAGAGCAAGAGATTGTTGTTTCTTACAAGCCCAAGTGATAGGTCTAGATCCCAGACTGAAAACATAACCTGCAGTAGACTTTCGATTATCAGGATCGCCGACCCAATCTGAATCAGTGAAACCAACCAACAAAGGTGTCCCCCTTGTACTGTAATGAATCCCAATTTGAATTGTACCTCGAATATATCGAAGTATTATTTTTGCTACTTTCTAGTGACTTTCATGAGGTGTTTGCATATAACGGGCAACATCACCAATGACAAAGGAAAGGTCAGGATGGGAATAATTCAAGTATAAGAGACTACCAACAAGCTGACGATACAAGGTGGCATCTACTTTAGGGGAAGTACAAGTGGCAGAAAGTTTGACTCCAGACTGGAAGGGAGAAAGGGCCGGTTTACAATCTTCCATGTGAAAGCGACGAAGAAGGTCACAAGCATACTTAGACTGGGAAAGAAAGATTCCTTCTTTGGTTTGTAAGACTTGGAGAACAAGAAAATAATGCAAATGTACTAAGTCTGACATTTCAAAATTTTGCTTAAGACTAGATTTCACTTCGGTTAAAAGTTTAGGGTCACTACCAGTAAGGATAAGATCATCAACATAAATAACAAGTATGATGAGATGGTTTCCTACTTTCTTGGTATAGACATTGGGGTTAGAATGTCATCTAGAAAAACCACTGTTAAGGAGAAAGCCATCCATTTTGGCATACCAAGCTCTAGGAGCTTGCTTAAGGCCATATAAGGATTTCTTAAGGCGACAGACAAGGCTAGAGTTATTCTGAACATATCCAGGAGGTTGTTCCATGTAAATTTCCTCCTGTAAATTACCATGTAAGAAGGTAGACTTGAAATCCATTTGATGAAATTCCCAGTTATGTAAGGATGCAAGGGAAATAACAAGGCGGATGGAGTTCATTTTTGCGACAGGAGCAAAGGTTTCATTGTATTCAATCCCTTCAACTTGGAAAAAACCTTTGGAAACTAACCTTTCCTTAAGTCTTTCAACACTTCCATCTAATGCATACTTAGTTTTGTAGACCCATTTACATCTGACAAGTTTTCTTCCTTTTGGAAGAGGAACAAGATCCCAAGTATCGTTCGCCATTGACGAATGATATTATTCATCTATAGCTGCATCCCAATATGGATTTCCTGAAGCTTTTGCAAAAGTTTCTGGATCATGATTCTCGAAAACTTGAGCCAAAAGAGAAGAGGCTTGCTGAAACTGAGAATGTGTTCGACGTTGATCTCTAGGATCACTGGCAAGATCACCAGTTGCTTCACATGTTGAACGGACCCATTGAGGAAGCATTGGTGGTGGTGCAACTGGAGGAACATGAGTAGGTGGAGGTGGATTGTCATCCTCACTGTCATCATAAAAAACTGGAGTTGGAAACCTGTCAAGGAAGTTGGAAGTAGAATAAGGCACAATCGCCGAATCAAGCTCGCAGGCCAAAGATGGCACACCTGCCATGTTAGGCTCGCAGGCCAAGATATTTTCATCAAATTTAACATCTCTTCTAATGATTATATCATGAGAATATGGTTGAAGAATTCTATAACCTTTTACATCTTCAGAATATCCAACAAATATGCACTTTTCACTTTTAGGCTGCAATGCTTTCCGTTTTTCATCCGGAATGTGAGCCCATGCTTCACTACCAAACACACGGAAGTGACTTACATCTGGTTTAATTTTATTCAATGCTTCTTCTAGTGTTATACCTTGTAACACTTTAGTGGGTGTACAATTAACTATGTAATTTGCACAATTTATGGCCTCAGCCCAATATTGAAGACTTATTCCCTTAGATTGGATCATACAATTAGCCATTTGTTTTAAAGTGCGGTTCTTCCATTCAACTACACCATTTTGTTGTGTTGTATAAGGAACAGTGTGTTGTTGTTGGATTCCTTGTTCAGTGCAGAAAGTAGTGAAATTTTTGTTAACATATTCTCCTCCATTGTCAGATCTTAACTTAATAATTTGATGACTAGATTGTTTTTCAACAAGGGCCTTGTAGGCCAAGAACATGTTAAATACTTTGCTCTTAAGTTTTAGGAAGTAAACCCAAGTGCGTCTGGAGTAGTCATCAATAAAAGTTAAGAAATATTTGAAACCAGAAAAGGAAGCAGATGGAAGAGGACCACATAAGTCACTATGCACAAGCTCTAAGGGAACCGAGGCATGCCAAGAGGCACATTTGTCAAAACTATCCCGATGATATTTTTTGAGTACACAACTAGAACAAACACCATCCTTGCAAGATACCATCGGAATAACAATCACCATATTGTATTTACATAGTTGTTGCAATGAGCGATAATTTAAGTGACCAAATCGCTCATGCCAAAGTTTGCTCAAGTTTTCACTATGAGCAACAGAAATTGAAGGAAAAGGTGATGACCCAAAGTTGTTAAATTTGTACAACCTGGTAATATCATAAACAGTTCCAGTAGGAAGGACATTTTGAGGATCTTTAAAATCCTTGATTACAACTTGGTGAGGTGTAAACGTCACAGTTTTACCTTCACCCAAATGAGTAATTTGATGGACTGATAACAAATTGCATGAAATTCTTGGAACACATAGTATATCACTAAAATGACCATTTTCTACTAGAACTATTCCAGATCCTACAACACTTAGAGATCTATCATCACCAACAAATATTTGTTTGGTGTTACATTCATGCATAATAGAAAAGATGGCTTGATCTTTAGCCATATGATAAGATGCTCCAAAATCAATGATCCATTCATTTGAAGTAGAAGAAGAAGATGTAGTATAAGAGTAACCAGAAGCACAAAGTGCATGTCTATGAGAGGTAGATTCCGAAGACGAATCTAGGCTGATGTGGTGCTTCTTCATTGCTGCTTCCAAGGTTGCCATATTCTTGAAACACTTAGATTCATCATGATTATCTTTCCCACAAAAATTGCAACGACGCTCAGTATTCTTTCCTTTTGGCTTGGATCCTTTGTCATTTTTTAAAGAAGGAGCTGACTGAGAGGGTTTGGGACCCTTGTTTGGCTTATTATTGTGAAAATTCTATTTCTTGGGAGTCTTGGACTTTTCTTTCTATTGGGACAATAAGGCCTTCCGAGATGTATGTGCATTGTTAATTATTCCAAGATGAATGATCTTATCTTTCTCTCTAAGTAAGGAATCACAAAAGGATTCAAGACTAGGCTCTTAATAGCTAGCGGCAGTCAAGGATTCTTTCATGGAATAAAATGTAGATACAAAAAACAAAATATGCAGGTACAAGTTTGGAAAGAATATGATAAATACATTATTTTTCTTCTTTCTTAACCTTGCATTCTTCACATAAGAGTCTAAGAGTTTTATACTTAGATAAATAATCTTGAATGCATAAAAAATCACTTGGATTCAAAGAAATCAACTCATTCTCAAGTTGATGACCTCGAATTTCATTGTGTTTACCAAACACAGATTCCAACTTTTCCCAAGCTTTATCAGGTTCATCAATTCTAGATATGTGGAATCGCAAATCAGTAGAGATTGACATCCCAATTAATCCACGAGCTTCATTACATCTATTTGCCCATTTTATTTTCTTATCATCATCAATGGGTTTTGTTTCTTTCCCTGAGCTAATTCTGAAAATTCCCCTACTTCGTAGAACATGCTCCATACGAGATTTCCATGAGAAATAGTTAGAACTGTTAAGTACAATATTACAAAGGGCAGCCATACTGTAAAATAATGACTGAAAGAACATAAACTAACTGTCTGGATGCAAGGAGCTCGAAAAATTAGGTTGTTTAAAAATAACGGCACTGAAAATTGATTCTGGGTGATGAAGTTATGCTTGATCAAAGAAAATGTTGAATATTTCCCCAATAGTGACGTGGTAGATATTAACTTGACCAACTAAAAAAAAGAACCCCCTTCTTCCCAAGATGAACCTTTGACAATCACTTACAAGAAAGTTTCTTTTAAGTGAATCACTTTTGTAAAATAAGTGATGTCCACTTTTACAATAATGTTACTTTAAATAGTGCGGCAATAAATTAAAAGACTTAAGTGACTCATTTATTTTATTTTATTTAAGTGAGATGCACGTTTACAATAAAGTAGCTTGAAAATAGAAATTGCATGCACTGAAAAGTAACTTAATAAGATTGAACTCAAGACCTATTAAGGAATAAAGCAATTTTGAACCAAGTGAGCTAAGTTTAAAAGGTACGTAAAAGAAGGGAAAGAGGAAGGGTTTTTTTTTTTACTCTTCTCTCTCGGTCTCCATGCTTGCCTTTTTTCTTGCAAATCACATGAAAAACCGAAAAACAAAACCAATTTTTTTTTCCACACTATGGGGTTAGATCTTGATTAGATTTTCGGGAAAGTCTACGTTTTCAAGTTTTCTCGTTGTTTCTGATTCGCCGCGATCACACTAGGTGCACGACAAAGAGCATATGTAACTGAGAAGACAAAAAAATATTTTCCCTTACTATTTCTGATTCCCCGCGATGTCGCAAGGTGCACGACAAAGAGCATACAAAGCGAGGGAAGGCAACAGTCCAAGACTAGATACAATAAATATCTAACAATAAAACTCATAGAATATGAGAGATTTAAAAAAAATAAAACAAATCCGTCATGGTAACATTATACCTTTAGATTTACCGAAATAGGTGTTTCTGGATCAAACATAAATGGTTTTTGATGAAACGAAAACTATTTCCCAAATGAAATGGTGCTTCGAACGCACGAGAATAGCTCCCATAGGACACAAATGCATAAAAAATCCAGTACCAGAAACCCTTTCAAAGTTTCGGCAACACCGATTCCGGATCTTGATCAAAACCGAAAGCGACTCTTCATAAATGCTCTGATACCATGTTCGGGTATACAAGGTACTCTTAAAAGATAGAACACGTAGAGTAACCACTTCACACAAATAGATCGCATATCAACACACCGATGTTTGTCACGTGGTTAAAACCCTCAATAGGGAAACAGTCCACGGCCCTAGCCAAATAGCTACTTGGAGCAATTTATTATTCAAAAGAAAGAAAGTTACAAATGAGATTCTCATAATCGACCAGCTAGCCAATGACCCTCCATGCTCTTTAAATAGAGATCATGGACCAATCAGGTGTTAAGACACAGATCAATGGTAGGTATGATCTAAGAGAAGGTTAACCGTCGGATCACTTTATGTCTAGAACATATCATGACCGTCGGATTAGAATATTTATAAATGCATACTAATGCATACTAAAGAAACACACTTTACCTAATTGATATATTAAACAAGTTGATCTTAACTAACTCCTAAGTTTCTAAATATCCTAACACTTACGTAATGCCACTTCTTGTAGTAGCATGAAGGTTTCATGTCATGACGAAGTGGGTTCGTACTTATAGTTAAGCCGATATGGTCATAGGATAATGCAGGATGCATGCAAAAAAATGATCCTATCCTATATGCTAGTTTAGTAATATACCTCCCATAGGAATGAACGAGTCAAATTCTTAGTGAAAGTACATCATAAGAGGTTCCTACAAAACAAACTTAGTCCAAATAGATGAAAATTATTAATAGGAAGTCCAAACTATAGGCCAAGTGGGTTTTTTATGATAAATAGTAAAACAAATGCCATTTTTACCATACCATTTGGTTTTTACCCAAAATAGTGCATTTGGAGAAACTTAGAATTTGAAACTTCAATCAACAATTCTAGGAGCTACAAGCCACGAAATCCAGAGCCATCAGGACCAGGCAATTCACAATCACATTCCTGTCACGTCCCCTCCCCTCTTGCTGTGGAGAGGATGCGACTCTACGCTGCGCCATAATCGAGCATCGAGCCTCATGAAAATAAGCAAATGCATTGGAAGTAAAAAGAACATATGCAGATGTATAATAAATGAAAATACAATGGAGGTAAATACATTCATGAATTCATAATAATTCTTAAAACCAATACATTGCATAATTGATTCAAGAGAGTACTTATCTTCAAAATGAGCTGCCCCGAGCAACTAGCTATGTTGTTGCAATGTTCCACCCAACCATAGGCTAGTTTTGCTCATCCATCTCTCAAAATAACTGCCACTCCCGAGCTGGGCATGATTTCCACAAGGAAAAAGGGAACAACAGGCTCACACATAGCCAAATACAAGCCAAGGTTCAGCCAAGCCAATCCAAAGTTGGGTTTATCAGGCTTCTAAGGAAGTGGAAATGAAGAATTTCTAAGCTAGTGAGCTCAACCACAAAGCTATGGACACCTCTACAAGATCAATCTAGATTGGCCTCCATATTACATACACACCCAACACAAGGAAGTATTCCCTTCATTGCTACACATTCCCTTAGGCCATACCTTCCCTTCCAGTGTTCTCTCAAGTGTGCATAGAAGATTAGCCAACCCCTTTTGATCTTTTTGTGAGGTTCCTCTCTTCACTAGGTTTATCAAACCAATTCCGGGCCTCTTCCACTCCTACTTCTTTCTTACAGTTCATACCAAAACAAGGATGCACATAACAACAAAACATAAGTGTTGGGCATGAAGAAAATCATTTTCACAACAAAAAATGAAATGGTAGGTGGGGAAATCAACCCTCAAAGAGCAATTCGATTTTAGAAAACGTTTATGGAAATTATAGAAGAAAAAGAGACCTCTATAAACCCCCAAATCATGAATCTCTCTTCACATGCAATGTGCAATACCAAAACCTTGTTCCATCCATGGGAAAAAATGAGGAATATTGCAGAAAACGTGAAGGAAAAACGCCCAACTAGCTCCAATTGCGCGAGGAAGTGAAGAACATCGCTGAGGAATGGTTTGGGCACACATTTATGGGTGTTTTCTTGCCCCACAAGAAAAAATAGGTTTTTCCAAAATTGATGGCTTGCTCCAATACAAAATTGACTGCCATACCTCTTCCTTCCTAATACGTTAACTGCCCCAACCAACTTCTAGAAGACTTAAATGATTGGGTGCATAGGACAAAGTGGGTAGTTGAGATTTTATGGGTTCTCTCATTGACATTTGGATTGACACTATTGGCTCAAGGGTTTGAATACTTTCCCTCCAAATTCCTTGTGAAATCATGCCCCCATCTCTTGTTGCATTGCATAGCTAGTTGTGGTATTTTATTAAATTGTATATTTACATGATATCTTAGTTTATACTGTGCTTGGCTAGCACGAGAACCATAGGTATTGATTTTAATTGTCGATACATAAAATGCTAAATCAATGGCGGGGCCTTAGCCTTGAGATCCTCACCATGATTAAATAATGACATTGACATCATTTACAATTTTAATGCAATTAGTGTCAAAATCGGGATATTACAATTCCTCATATATTCCATGCATTAATTTTTAGTTTTGGTGGTGGATTTCTATGCATGAGGTAACCAAAATTGAGGATCTTGGCCCAAACAGGTCATAGTTCATCTACCCGTGTATAAGGCTTGATGTATGCGGGAAAAGTGAAGCCTTCACACATACATACACTATTGTTTTAAAGAACAGTTGCATACATGGCCGTGTATGTCCAATTTTATCGTGAAATATCACAAAAAATCGGTTTTTCTTAGTAGGATGGTTTTGGAATGGAGAGAACGTGAGCACAAAGATGTTGATAGGGAAGTTCTCGGTCATGTAAATTCTCAAAAGCCTTAATAAGGTGTGGGTTGTACACATTTTGGAACCTTGGCGGTTTGAGGGCCCAACCAAGATTCCTCCAGATGTTCGTGGATTACTGGGATCCAAACACAGAGTCCTTTATATTGGATGGTATGCCATTGAAACTAGAAGTAGAGGACATCTACTTCATCAAAGGATCGTCCCACCGAGGCAAGTTAGTGAACCTACGAGCTTGTGGAATGGGAGGAGGACTCACTATTGAGGAGTACATAGCTGTGTATTGCATTCCTGACATAGAAAAGATCAAAAGTCAATTTTTGGTGAACATTATCTAGAGTCTTAGTCTCAAGGTGATAGTTTTGGTATTGTCCAGAATAGAAATTTCGGAATCACTTCATCAGGCTTCATGACCTCTCATTTTCTACTCGGTATACTACATGAGACCTATGCTATATAACTAGAAAACAACATTGTTGAGGTCTATGAAACAACAACTAACTAAATACAAGATGGGTAGATAAAGAAATTTGGGTACACCATCATTCTGATCACTTTATTCTTTGAGAGGGTATCAAGCCTCAACCATAGAGTTGAGGTCCCTCCTCACTATCTATGAGATCCAACCCAGACTCATTGGGTGTAGGTGATGTGGAGGCTAGCAGGAGGCAGGACACCCTCTCCTTTCCCAGCTGACTTTTTTTACTGGTGGTGATGACAGGTCATAGCCATAGACGACTACCCCTATGCATGTATATGCTTTCGTGGAGATCCTAACATGCCCCTACCACCAGGGTCCACATATGAAGATATAGGTAAGATCCCATTTGTATTTTTTTATTTTATTTTTGATGTATTTTAAGAATCAAAAGCATGTTTTTGGTGGTGAAAAGTACTAACAATAGGTATATTTGCGCAAACGTGGGTTTGCAATAACTGGATGGTTTCCATCGACATCGACAGAGGGGATGAGGTGACGAGATAATTAGTGCAGGTAGAAAACAGACGCTCTAGAACATACATGGAAACATCGTTCGACTGAGTCACAAGATACCCATGGTGCAAGTCAAGGATTTTCCTGAGGCTATGCAAATACATGTAGTAAGGGTACCCCATTCATAGGTTAGGTTGTTCAAGTGGTTGGACATTGCAGTCATATGTTATCATGATCATCATCGAGGCCCACATGCATAGATGCCTATGTAGACATTTTTTATCAGTTGTGTGTATTTTGGAAGCTTAATGCCCCATTTTTGTACTTATGACATTTTGTACTATGACACCATTTTTGGACTCTACTTGGAAATTAAAACTAATAGTGATCGGTTTGGTATATTTACAAATGTGTTTAAATGTGAATGTTATTTAAATGTCTTATGCTTGTTTATCGATATGATAAGTACCAATCTAACATGTAATTTGCATATAAATCAGCAACATGATTATAAGGTATAGGTATATGAATGCATGTAATGAAATCAAATTGCCACTCCAATAATCTTACCCTCAAGAACCTTCTCAATAGTGCAGGATCCCTAACCCGGTACAGGCCATTTAACTATGATCAAGGAACTTCAAGAGATCGGATACCATTGGAAATGGAATCATGTAATAATTCGATCACAATAGTATACATAACAACATTACTAGACGATGGCTGGAGACAAACACCTCCCAAAGACACCAAATGACACTCAGGAGCATGGATAACCTAGGAAGCTAAAGCTAGGTTCTTGGTGTGGTGGTTGACACCATCAGCGAATCCAAAATAGATCGAAGATCCTATCAACAATTACCACAAAAGAGGAAGCAGGTCAACAAACAGATAATGCTACCAGAAGAAAAAACAAACTATACAAGTTGTACAGTAATATATACAAGATGTCAGCCTGGGATAAATGTTAAGCATAATATTTCTTAAGATAGAGCCCATTTTTGGGCTTCACCAAGGAATTCCCTTCATAATCCTCCAGTTCATAGGCTCATTTCTCTAGGACATGCTTTACCACGTAAGGAACATGCCACATAGGGTTAAAATTACCCACCCCAAGAGGTTCACTAGCTTGGTCATACAAAAGGACCAAATCACCTTCACTAATCCACTAATTCGATACATTGAATCCTAACAAACGACGATTTTCACACAAAAGATGCACTTCCTGTGGGTTTAACCGAATTTTGTAACGACAACATCCTTAAAAAACCAAGCGCAAATGATCTCGACGATCCACCTTCAAAAGTGAGTGGGGAGCTAAATCATCCAAATAAATCTTGATAATACTCTTAAGGTCGTGGAAAGCAAAAGACATATCCCGCTGAAAAGTGGATCCAATGTTTTTAAGGCCAAAAGGAATTTTTCGGTATGCAAAAGTCCCCCAAGGACAAATAAACACAGTCTTATGTTGGTCCTCAAGTTTAAGTTGTATATGGTTGTACCCCAAAAAGCCATCCATAAACAAAAAAACTTCACTCCCCGCACACTCATCCAAAATCCGAGCAATGAATGGTGTGGGGAAATCATCTTTCAGGAAGGCCCTATTTAGGCTTCTAAAATCAGTGCACACAGAGAAGGTTCCCTGCTTCTTATCTATCGGAACAGGATTGGATACCCATTTGGTTAAGGGAACCAGATAGATGAAACCAACTTTGAGTAGTTCTCTACTTCAACCTTAATGGCATACGCTTTGTGAGGGTTCATTACATGTAGGCATTGTCGAACAGGTTTAACATTTGGATATGTTTTGATCTCATGTTCAACGGTGCGAGGGTTAATTCTTGTCATTTCTTCATATGACCAAGAAAATACATCGCAAAATTCTTTAAAAAACTCGGTGTATCTCTTGATTTCATGGGGTGAGGAGTCTGCACCAATGTACACATTCTCGATTTTACTAGGAATCCGAGAGATGTTGATCAGAACCGTAGGAGATAAGTCTTCCATGTTCCCTTCTCCATATATACCATGAGTAGCTAATGGGAACACAGGGTGACCAACACTCTCGCTTAAAGTCGTCCTAAATTTATCATGCTTGACCTATTCAAGCTCCAGGAGGAAGTAAGATCGATGATGCAACTCCTTCCAAGGCTGTTATGGACCATTCATGGGCTCAAGAATTGCTTCATTTGAAGGAAAAATATCATTAAGGTAATCATGGCAACACAATTGCCTAGTTACACTTGAAATTGGTAGCTATGCTTAATCCCCTGAAGTGGTATGGCCAGGACATATTTTGTAGAATCTTTTTCCCAATCCTAGGATGTCTAACACACCTTGTCTCTTACCATAGGGTGTCAGACCTTCCTGATGTCTTCTTCCTGTTGACATAGTGCGATGGTGACATCTTTTCCCTCAAGGAAAAGAGCCTCAATGCTACTTACCCATATGCAGAGAGTGTCAGCACTGTTAAAAATGAAAAAAAGAGGTTTTGATAACCTTCTAGATGAAAGTCCTCGTGGAGGATGATCCCAACTACTTGTATTAGGTGGCATTCGAGTTCCTAGCCCCTAGGGATCATTCCATACCTTCCTCCCAAAATATCTCAACCCCTTTAGGCTTCCCTTAGCCTATTTATACAAGTCTCTTCTCATGAGTGAAAGAGGGCAAGAATACTAAGAGAGCATCTTCATGCTGCTGGAATCATAGCTGGTGTAGGAGGAAAGAGAGTGTCATTGCAAGTGAGGCTTGTAAAGTTTGTAGAATGTATGTAAGAGTGATGCCCAAAGTATTGTGAGATTGAAGCTCCAATGTCAAGGCTTCGGTTGTAGCTTCTTACTCTTTATATTATCAATACAAGCATGTTCTCTTTTTTCATAAACGATTTGTGTTAATATCAATTGTTTATTACTTTTTTCCTTGACTATTAGTATAGATATTTGGATTGTCTTGTTGCTTTGACCATTTTTTCTTGTTCTTCATTCTCTTTGCATGTACACTTGATCACAAAGGATCCGTAAGGCAAGGACAACCTCCATTACTGAGGTGAGGAAATATTAGACATTCAAGTAATTCAATTATCTAGGAGAAGGATGCATCGTTGTGGATTTTTTTTCTAGATCTGCCTCATGCAGGCTAGGGAAACAAACTGTGTCCGCATTGATTGAAATATTCTTGGTAAAAAAATTGGCAACCATACTGGGGAACAAACCAATTAGATTTGTGAATTTTGATGTTTCTTTTGATTACAAGCTTATAAAGTTTTTTCTTACTCATTTAAATATCTAATATGAGTAATCCACCTTACTTCACTCTCATTTTCCTTCTTTGGTTTGTGTCTTTACTTGCCATAATTCCAGTTTGATTTACATTGGATTATCCTGAAGGTTATTTTCTTCTTTTGGCTTCCTAGATCTGCCGATGCACCTGGGTTATTCTAATAGAGCACTGACCCTTTGATGACGCCGTATGTCTATTTTGACAAAGTGTCACCGACGACTCTTTCCTAGATATAGAAAGCATCATTGACGATGTTATGCAATGTGCGAAGTGCGTCAACACCTCAGGGACACCTTGTTTCAATCCTTCAAAGTGTGCCGAGGTAGGTATTCAGGGCCCTTTTGAATTAATTTTGGGGTAATTTTAGCTTTGTTTTTAAGAGAAATGAAGTGCATTTTTGATAAAAAAATTCCCCCTCACGGGGGCCCATGAATCGTATATTCTGAAGTCTCTTTGAATTATATTCTCTTTGCATTCAAAGAAGAGTTTATGTTTCTTTCATTTAATTTCACATTTCTTTCTTTGCTTGAAACCTCTTACTCTTTTCTGTGGATTGTATTCATTATAATCAGAAAATTTGCATCTCATTTTAGTGTGCATGTGTTGAGTTTGTCTTGATTTCTCTTGTATTGGGATTGCTTTTTGTTTCCTTATATCTCTGTAGAAGAGGAAAATAGATCTTTCGTTTCCTTAATAGTTCAAAGAGAAAGTTTTTATTTGATCTTCTTCATTAGACAAAAATATAACTGAAAATAATAAAAAAACAATTTGTTCTTGTTTTAGTTTACTTCAGATTTTTCTTTTGTTAATATTAGTTTTATATAAAAGAGAAAAAGATTTCAAGTTTCATTAACTGTAAAGGCTCTTTGCTTTAGTTCTTGATTGGAAACGTTATTTAGATCTTTTTCTTCCTAGACTCGTTTTTCACTTTTGTTGGAAACATAGGAAACATAATTCTAGTTTCGAGTTTGGGTTAATGTTATTTAATTTCCGCATTTGGGGAAAGAACCTCTTACTCTCTCATAAGTAGGGAATCCATTAAAAGAAAGAGTGAAATATTTGCATCTCATCCTTGCATGGTTTCTGAGTCAGTATTCACTCCATATGCCCACTTAACCATTTCAGATAAAATAAGCACTAGTTAGGTTAACATTCTTAGCAAGAGGTGTGTGATAGCTTAGAGACATGTTCCAATGTCTAAACACAGGATCCATCGTTTCTTTACCTACAATGGATCCTGAGGATCATGTGGTTCTTCCATGAACCAATTGGTATATCGAACATCTTTTCACATACCCTTGAGGTATATCGAAAAGTTCTTCATGTATTCGATAGTATATCGAAAGGCCCCTTTCGAACGGTTGTGCATCAGACAACACTAACATGAATTTGAGGTCCTAGGTACCTCGTGTATATCAGGAGACACAATTATGGATCCTTAAATCATCCGAGAAAATCCATTTGGCCATCCTATTATCGCAATACACTGAGAACAACAATTAGGGAGATTACTACGCATGTACCATGCATGTAGTTGGGTATTCAAGAAAGGGTACGGTCCCAATCCTTCTTATTGAATTTTTTTGTTGGACCCTATGGTATATAAAGAGTTGTGATGGTTTGATAATCCTATGAGGATCCTGAATTTTTATCCACTCCTTTCACATGTTTGATTATTTCTTTAGATTGAGTAGCGCTTGTTTATTGTATTGTTAAAAGTCTTAAAGAGAGAGGTAGTTTGGTTACGTAACTATGGCTATGCCTTCGGGAACTAGCAACCAAGAGACCCCTTCTCAAGGGGAACCTTTTGATATTAATTCATTTGTAAATGTTGGTCCTCCTCTCATGGTTGCGTTAAGTTTTCCTAGATTAACTATAGGATTACCTATATGGTTATTCTCTAGTACAATTCTCCCAAATGTACCGATTGTTTCCAATCCTAACACTGCTTCACAAGAGCATCAACATCATGTTGTTCCTTCACCTTCTTCACCAGATGGGTCTTATTCCATTTCTCCTTCTTTGCTCGTCGAAAGCTGTTATGCTAGTAGCCAGGTGGATAAGAAGAAGACGAAAAGGATGATTAAGAAAAATAAAGTCAAACTAAAAACCAATTCTAAACCAATTACTTCTCACAGTGCTGAGAGTGTTGATTTTCCCACAAAAACACCTTGTAAGCCTAACTTTCCTTGCAGACTTTGCAAGGGTGACCACCTTCTTAAGGATTGTCATGATTTGTCCCAAGTTTTAGAAGTGTGCTTTGAAGCTTTTCAACAACCCATGTCATCAGTCTATGGTCATCATACTGATGATACCCCGTCAACCAGTGACTCTGTGGTTAAGAGTTGGAAAGGAAAAGTCAAATATCCTTGCTTGCTATGTAAGGACATGCACCTTACTTACCTTTTTCCTTGCATGGATGAAGCTTCAATGTTGTTGGAAGATATTATTGTTCCTAAAAAATGGCTTCCAACATGTTACCATAAGTTGTCCCTTGACCTCCCATTGTTTGATAAAGTGATTGATCCAGTTTCATCCTCATTTGATCCCACTCTTCATTTGGAGAGTGAATTTAAAGTGGTCAAGTCGATGTCATATCCACCTGATCCGACTCTTTCATCAGAGAGTGTTAAGATTGAAGTAGTCACTTTGACATAGTCTTCGTCTTGTCCCTCTCTTCCAATTGAGAGTGAATTGAAACCCGTTGAAGTTTTCGTAGTTTGTTCTGATTATTCTACACAAGGGGAAATTTTGTCTATTTCAAAAGAATCCTCTCCAAGTACTGAGGTTATTTACTTTGATTGGAGTAACCTAACATAATCTAGCATTCATTCAAGTGTTCCTTTCCATATATTTGTGTGAGTTACCACTAAGAGCATACTTCATACTATTGTTGATGAAGGGTCTTCTGTTAGTATTCTATCCTCAATTGCTTGGAAAGATATAGGTTCTCCTCAACTTGTGCCAGCCATCGATCAGATACTAGATTTTAATCCAAGACCTACTGGACCTTTAGGGATTCTTTCTCATTTACCTATCACCTTATGAGGACAAATTGTTTGTATTGATGTTATGGTAGTCCAAGGTCCCTTGGATTTTAATGTGCTCCTTGGGAGAGATTATGCTTATGCCATGAAAGATGTACTATCCACATTCTTTTGAGTGATGCATTTTCACCATGATGGGAATATTGTGACCATTGATCAACTTTAATTAGTTAAACATGATCATCGTATAACTCCGAGTCATCATACTTCCCTAAATGTCCCACATGTTCTTGTGGTTCCTTCCCCTTCATCGACCATGTCTCTTGAATATGGACATCATGCCAAAGTTCAGTCATTTGTGAACTGATAGCTTCCTCCCATAATGGGTAAGCTTATGGGGCACGTCTCCAGTCTCTAGACACCATACTAGAGTTAAGCCACTAGCTTATTATGTAAGGGGGAAAACCACCAACCTATGGACATCATGTTGGCTAAGAACAGAAGGAAAGCAGAGTTCCCATCCTATGTCAAGCTCATTAAAAAATTAAACAGATGTCTGTGAGCATAGTTCCCTTTATGTGTTAATCTCATTAACAAATGAAACATATGTCTTTCAACAAAGTTTATTTTTGGTTTCAAGCCTGTTAAAAAATAAAACCAACCTTGAGCATAGTTTTATTCCTTTTCAAGCTCTTTACAAAATGAAATGGGCTACCTCAAGCATAGTTCTTTTATGTTTCAAGCTTGTGTAAAAATTAAATAGGTCATTGTGTGCAGAGTTCCCATTCCATGTCAAGATCATTAAGAAATGAAATGGATTCTTTCATTGTGTCAAGACTCAATACTTGAACCTTCATTTCATCTGCCTGTGGCACTTGATCCCCTTTCTTCCTCTATTTATGGTGAACCTTTTCCTAGAAATAACCCAAGATTTAGTTGAATGAAAAGAATAGTAATAAGACAAAATGAAGCTTGGGGGGAATTTATCAAACCTATTTATATTATGTTGGATCTAAGATACTTGAAATTTATACTAGGGGAAAGTACCAACCACTAGAAATCATGTTGGCAAAACACCCATAAATGAAACGACATTTTGAGCATAGTTCCTATTATGTTTCAATATTGTTAAAAAAATGAAGCAGATACACTGATCATTCTTCCAAACAATCTTAGAGCTTGTTAATAACAATAAGATGGTGTTGAGCTTACCTTTTACATTTTTCGTTATTTGCTTAAAACATGAAAAGTGTTTTGAACTTACTTTATTGCTTTTTCGTGCTCTAGATTCAAACATGAAAAAGGTACTGAGCACCTTTTATACCCTTGAAGTTCTCATTAAATATCTAGTGAAAAGGTATCGAGTATGCTTTTACTACTTTTTCAGACTCGTTAAAATGGATTACGAAAAAAAGGGAAAACTCTATAGGGTCACCGTTAAGATTTTTTCAGGTTCTTTTAACACGAAAAGATTGCCAAGCAAACTTGATTCTTTCATGCTTGTAAAAGTATTTGAAAGGTCGTCTAGTCGGTGATAGTTTACCCCTTTTTCAGACCAATTATACTCATTTTACGAAAAATGTATACTCTAGTTCTTTAAGGCTAGAAGAGTTCTCCTAGGTATCAATTTATACTTTTTCAGACCTTGGGGAGTAAATCTATGAAAAATTCCATTTTGGAGTCTTCTTAGTCATTTAAGACTCTCTAAACATGAAACAATGCATGAGTTTACCTTCTCCAGACTCGTAAAATTAAAATTTGAAGGACCCTTTCTGGGAATGAACCCCTCCTTTCTTAGGTTCATAAAACATATGAGAATGGACTTATCCTCCGATGAGCTATATTGATCGTTTGTTACCCTTTTCAATCTCGTTAAAAAGAAAAGAGGTACTCATCCATTGCGATGGGGAAAGTAAGAGAATGGGGAATATTTTTCATTTCGTATTAATGGAATCTCACATTCCACCCTTGAAGATGGAACCTATTTGCATTTTCCTTCAAACAGTTGGGTTTTCAGCTTGTCATCGAGTCGATCCACTTTCATGAGTCGGTTAACTCCTTTGAGTCAATTCAAAGAATGTATCGTCGTAAATTTGTGTTTATATGTCTGGTCTCTTCATCATTGAGTCAATGCTACTAAGTCATTTGCCACGTTGTCCAATGTTTAAGGGAAGTCTCCAGCATAGTCTACCTCTACAGTTGCTTTTAATTCCTTCGAGTCAGCCACATCTGAATTAGTCCTATAGTTGTTTTCATCACTTCAACATCACTTTTGTTCCAAGTTTTGTGTATATGATGGGGGAAACATCATGGCTCTCATTCAACGAGTCTATTCCCATCGAAACCAACACATCATCCAGAAATCAGCCTTAGAAACCAATCAAGTACCTTGAAGACTGCATGCCAAAACGACAGGTTTCCTCACTTTTGATAGTAGGCTTTCATCACTGGCATCTAATTGAAAGATTTTGTCAATTGATCGACTCCAACTTGTCTATTCACATTTAGAGGATTGTATTAGGATACCTTGGGGATCATTGACATCAATGATGATTTCCCTCATGCTTGTTATTGGTATACATAAATTATTGATAATCAAGTGGTTTCTACCATGTTTGACATAAGGACATGTATTCACATGGATATAATCGTATTGTTTGGTATTGGAATGAGGACCCTAAATGGTTAGGTATTCACTTGAATATGTGCCTATCTTCAGGTTTTGATGGAGTATTTCTTGAAGTCATTGCATAAATCCACATTGTATGTCTAGAGGCTATGCTTAGGTTTGGGTAAGGGTGGCATAGATCTACAGTGTATATTTCGTAGCTATGTCCTGATTTGAGTCTTATTGATCATGGATATACAGTGTATTATTGGTAGCCATGAACTTGTCATTATGCATGGATCTACAGTGTATTAGTCCGCAACTATGTTTTGAGTCAGATATTTTCTAGTTGGTCGTCTATAAAGTCTTCATTCACCACTCTCTTGCCTTTGATTCTAGATCATATCTAGCAAAGAGTTTCACCTATCATCCTGTTCTAGCTTCATACTTTTGGGGGCATTATATTACACCTGGAATTAGTAGCTATGCTAAATCCCCTGAAGTGGCATGTCCAGGACATATTTTGGAGAATCTTTTTCCCAATCCTAGGATGTATAATGCACCTTGTCTCTTGATATAGGGTGTCAGACATGCCTGATGCCTTCTACCTGCTGACATAGTACACTGATGACACCTTTTCCCTCAAGGCATAGAGCACCGAGGCTACTTAACCATATGCATAGAGCATAAACACTATTAAAAGGGTAAAAAATGAGGTTTTGAGAACCTTATAGATGAAAGTCTTCGTGGAGGATGATCCCAACTGCTTGGATTAGGTGGCACTCGAGCTCCTAGCCCTTAGGGATCATTCCCTACCTTCCTCCCAAAATATCTCAACCCCTTTAGGGTTCCCTTTCCCTATTTATACAAGTCTTTTCTCATGAGTGAAAGAGGGGGAGAATACCAAGAGAGCATCTTCATCCTGCTGGAATCATAGCTGGTGTAGGAGCTAAGAGAGTGTCATTGCAAGTGAGGCTTGTAAAGTTTGTAGAATGCATATAAGAGTGATGCCAACAATATCATGAGATTTAAGCTCCAACATCAAGGCTTCGATTGTAGCTTCTTACTCTCTATATTATTAATACAAACACATTCTCATTTTTCATAAACGAATTGTGTTAATATCAATTGTTTTTTCTTTTTTCCTTAACTATTAGTATAGATATTTAGATTGTATTTTTTATTTCACCATTTTCTCTTGTTCTTAATGCATTTGCAGGTACGCTCGGTCGTAAAGGATCGGTAAGGCAAGGAAAACCTCCATTACTGAGGTAAGGAAAGATTAAACATTGAAGTAATTCAATTATCTAGGAGAAGCATGCATCACTATGGTTTTTTGTTCAATATTTTCCTCATGTAGGCTAGGGGAAAAAACTGTGTCTACATTGATTGAACTATTCCTGGTAACATCCCAAGCAGGAAGTGCAAGGATATCCTCCTCCTCCATCCACAAAGAGGAAGGGATAGGGTCTATAGGAGGCTCAAGTGTAGCTTAATACGCAACCTCCGCTATAGACAACATAATTCTTGTCCTAGTAGGTCTAGCATATTCATCTGAAGTGCTCGAAGAAGGAAGAGTCAATGGGTCATCCAAATACATAGTACGAAATGGGACCAAACTCAAAGGTGACGAAGCACTACTAGGGGTAGAACCAATAGCTAGGATCGGTTCAGAAATATTAAAAGTTCCCATTAATGACGGATACATTCTGACACTAACATTCTATGTTGTCAAATGAGAATTATCAATAGCTGGGATAGTCAATCTTGACGATGCAGAGGAACATGAATTATCAAAAGAAATTTGGTCAATCGTCACAATCTGATCCTCAAAAGGGAAGCATACTACTCGAAATATGGACGATACGACTGCATTCATAACACAAATCCATTTTCGACCGAGTAAAAGGTTGTAGTCGAGGGGCACATCAACCACCTCAACCTCAACTCGCACAGTATTCCCTCCCAAATATTAAAATTTCCCATTAATGACAAATACATTCCAACACCAAAATTCTCAGTTGTCAGATGAGAAATATCAATAGTTGGGATAGTCAGTCCTGACGATGCAGAGGAACTTGAATTATCAAAAGATATCTGGTCAATCGTCACAATATGATCCTCAAAAGGGAAGCATACTACTCAAAATATGGATGATATGATCACTTTCATAACGTAAATCCATATCTGACCCAGTAAAAGGTTGTAGTCGAGGTGCGCATCAACCACCTCAACCTCAGATTGCATGGTCTTCCCTCCCAAATGGACTTGAAGAGAAGGAATAATTTCATGCTGCCGAAATGATCATCCATCAAACGCAGTCAACATGGTCATCGAGTTTTATAACGTGGGTGAGCCAAGGGATTTCTAACAAGCCAGAGCTATCATGGAGGCCGAAGTGCCTTTATCAATAATTGCATGTTTAATGGTGTTGTTGAGACACTCCACATGGAATAGAAAGGCCACATGGTAAGGCAAGTGAGGTTGGAACTCATGGGTTTCAAATATGACTATGGTGGAGGAATTATGATCAACTACTTTGAGAGCAGACAATAATGCTCTTGACTGTGAAGGACAGGTATGAATAACTTCCATAGCTGACATTGCATAGGGAGCTTGGCACAAATCCTTGACAATAGAGTAATCCTGGGCACTTGAGCATTAGGATTGCGTCTCGAATGCTTAAGGACTCCCTTAGGTATGCAAGGTATCACTTCAGTCTCATCAATTCGCAACATAATTTTAGAAGGTGCAAGCTCTTTCCCCAGGTTGGGTTTTGATTAACCATAATATTTCGAGCAAGTCACAACATTAGTAGTTGATATCATGTTGATGCACCATGGCCACCTTTGGTTGCCAATAATTTTTGATACCCACTAGAACTGTGTCTAGTGTCCATGGTCCTCGAAGCCATGTTTTAATTATGAGATAAAGGGTCAGTCAACATAGCTAGGCTCTATACGATGTACTTTGAGGCATCCTCAATATGAGGGCACAAGAAATTCATATAGTCTCCCCCCCAAAGTTTGCAATGGAATTTAACCTTCCGCTTAGGATTCTTATAGCCCCCAACATTATCCATATTCTTGTCATCATTCTGATTCTCCTTCCTATTCCCACCCCGTTTATTATTTCTTCCCTTTCTTCTATTTCTTCCGAGATGCTGGTCACCCTTATGATTTGACAACTGCACTGAGTGTACATTCGCCGACTACGTGGGAGTGGATAAGGCGGTAGCCTGTCCAACCGATTACTGATTAATAGACAAATATTGCATTTGATGTGTAACATAGTCTACAACCTTGTTACTTACAGAGCCAACAATACCATCAACATGTGGCCCAGGCTTGAACTTAGGATTGAAGTTATACTGTGGCGCATTAGGGATAATCTCATATAAAAGACCAGACTGAGCATAAATAAAATACAACTGTCGAGCCCTAAAGATAGCATGTTCCTCATTACACTCTCTGAATTTCAAAACATATTTCATGATATAAGGAAATAAATATTTGAGCAACCATTCCAATAAAAAATCGTGTGTAATGTTAGACTTTATCAACCTATTTTGTCGGCACCACTCTTGAATATAATCAGAAATATGCGTGGTTTTATCCTGTCAAAATGTCAACAAGATATCGGCATCAGAATCATAATGTAACGGTAGTTGAAAGTGTTTAATAAAGGTCATGGCCAAGTCATTAAAAGTATGATAGGTGCCCCCAGGTAGCTCTATATACCATTTTGTGGTAGGACATGTGAGGGTGCGTTAAAATAGTCATAGATGAATAGAGTCATGGTTTAATGAGTTTAAAGAGAACCACAGGTAGAAAGTAGTAGCATGCTTTGTAGGGTCCTCACCATTCTTACCTTTAAACTTCAAAATGTACAAAGGAATTTTGGTGGGAACAACTAACCACATCGGATCATTGGTCAACTTCGAAAGGTCAGGTAGGTTCAAAGTAGCCAAAAATGGGAGCCTATATTGTGCCATAGGATTCCAGGTCCCATGAAGAGGTTGATTCACACAGGGTTTATTGTGATAAAGGTTGTATCCTTGACTGGTCAGATAATAACCCCCTCCCATATCTCCCCTATAAGGTTGCATAGGGATTTGATGAGTAGGTATTCCTTGAGAAGGAGGCACCATATAACCATAGTTATAGGATTGATAGATTGGTTCCTCACCAGACAAATAAGGAGGTATATGGCCTCCAGATACAACAACACTACCTAATGTGGGGACAACGTAGTTATATGGAGCACCACTTCCCAATGGATCGTATGGGACATAATTAGGAGGATGCGACATGAGGAAGGAATTTGAAGGAACAAGTATGGTGGATGATCGGATATAATATGGAATGTAAGAAGTGGCCCCAACATTCACGCATCCACTATCACTCCCAAGAGAGTGAACCCTAGGATCAATACCATATGAAGGGATCTAAAATCCCCCCACAAATGGAGCACAGGGTGCAATATGACCATTTCCAAACCTATGAGCAAGAAAAGGAGTAGTGGTTCCCCAAGCCCAACACTAGGGTCCACATTGGGATCAGTGGAGGATGATGGAATATATGTAGTGAAATTTGGCACGCCGAAAGTAATCGAACTGATGCTAGAGGGAGTGGGATGAGTTTCAACACCCAACCTCTCTAAGGAAAACCTCCTATAGGAAACTGTAAGATATGAAAAATGGGGTCGGTAGTATGGGAAGTACCAGCTCCTGAAGGGTCAATGTAATTGGAGTTCCAGGTATCCATATGGTTCCTCCCCCCAATCCAGATGATGGATATGGATTAAACTTCAGGTTCTCAAATGTAGTACTCATAACGAGAACCATATGTGAATCAAGGTGCACTAAAGGTTTCCTAGAATGTTTAGTCCTCTTCCGAGGAAGAGGAGAGGGGTTCCAAGGAGATAATCCTGCTAAATGTCGAGATTAATGAGGTGCCAAAAATTGACCCACAATGGCTCAAAACAACAAATACTCAACTACTTACGATTTCTAAAGACAACTAGCGCACAAAGAGAAAACCCCTAAGCTAACTAGGTCATATGCAAACAAACATAGAGGGAGGATAACTGAGCTCCCGAATGCATTAGGTATGTCTCACCTAACAAAGGCCTAAGAGTCTCATACACTACAAGAAAATTTGTGTAACCAATTATAGTGGCACTCAACTTCAACACATATAACGTGACTATGTTTTTCGACCCCTACCTGGCCAAGACACTCGCATAATAACCTCTACAAGCACCCCCCGTGATACCTAGGTAAGGAAACTAAGGTCACCTCAATATAACCAATGCTTAGGTGGGCATTCATAAGAGGAATCTACCATATGGGAAGAGTAAAAAATTTCAAATATTGAAAGCACCAAAGGTACCTCAAGAGCCCTAAGATACGAATACGATCATGGAAATATCTTTAGCGCTCAACAAATAGTGGAAAGGGGCTATCCCCACCACAAATGTGTACGATTCCTCATGCTTAACTCCTGTGTAAGAGGATCCTCTCGAGAACACTAATTATACTAAGGATTTCACTTCTAACATGGGCAGACACCTAAAAGTTTTGTTTCATAGTATTGGAAGGATTTACTCATGACACCCTATTCCAAGACTCTACAATCCTAATCTTGTTGGTGCACCTCTTTCAAATAAAAATGTGTAATCAATTTTAATTTAAGCATTAATTTTAATGGTTTTGATTACTCAAGGGTAATGAACGTGTAATTAGTGAGGTTAAGACTCAGAAATGAAGTAAAGATGCACACAAAAAACAATGCCAAGTGAAACTTGCTTTTATTCATGAAAAAGGGGGTATGCCACTACATGCAATGCAAAATTTCTTTTCAAATTCCCATGCAATCATTCCTATGTGAAAATTCTGATCACTAGTTCCATCTAAGCAAACCTAATGCAAGTACCAATTCAATGCATATGCACAATGCAATAAATGAAATGAAAATGCAATAAAAGAACCCTACAAATTACCAGACCTCGCAACAGGAGACAAACAAGCCAATCAAGACATTGAGACCAAGGAGGCCAACGCACTAATAATAAAACAAAAAGGATATAAAATACAAGAATAAATTTCAAATAAATTCAATGAAAAAAGACGTATCTGGTCACAACAGAGGCAGTCAACAGGAAACACAGGGACCTAGGAAGACTCAGTGATATTCACAATCCACCTAGAACCTCCACACATCCAAATATCAAGCACAAGGAGAGATGTACACAACTGCTCAAGGAACAATAACGTATGTATGTGACTGTATGTACTGTAACCCACGTATATACATGACCGTGAGTTCTATGACTCGTGTATACAAAGGAAGAGGTGGTAAAAAATTAGCTAAGACTCAAATTAATTTAAGGGACTTCCAATAACTCAACCAACCACTGAACGCGACACAGAAACACAGAGAAGCAGAGAGAAAATCAAGCCAATCATGCACCCAAACCCCAACAAAAAGGAAATCCCCAGCGGAGTCACCGATTCTATTATAGAGAAGATTTCCCATGGGTTAGGGTGGACCGCAATAGATAGGATGACACCAGAACTAAACCCATTTCCAAGCATGCTAGATATAAAAGCGAAACTAACACTAAGGGATAAAGGGGCATACCTTATTTTGGATGTTCGTAGTAGATCCTCATTGAGCATTCAATCAAAATTGTATCTACACATTTCCCTCAATAACAACAAGATATACAAGCATGATATATGTAAAGAGTTAGAATCTAATCTAGCATGTTATATTCCAATACATATCCAAAGTAATTACATCCATGGATAAAAATATATATAATTACACAGGAAATGGATATTTTTATTAATATGAACAAAGATAAATATGGAAAACTCTGTCGGCACCTCGTCGAAATCGAGAAATTGAGTCCCTCCACCTAGGCCTCCACCAATTCAATTTTCCATACAAAGGCAACCTCACAAAGATCAAGGCAAGCTTGGGAAATAGCACTAAAGACTACTTCAAGGACAAAGGGATACAAAATCAAGCACATAAGAATGGGGCACAATTCCACTATAGTATAGTTGCTCTCCAAATTTCTCCTCTTCTAATGCTTCATAGTAGCTCAATATATAGACCTTCAATATGAGGTGAAGGGTCAAATTGGAGTGTTTCTTGGCATATTGAAGGCCAAGGGACAAGTCCTTTGTTACTTGGTGGGTGAAAAATCCAATTTTTTTGTTTTGTTTTTGAACAAATTCCCTGATGTACGCGAGTGACAGTGGTGCAAGCTATGTATACACGAGTTGTAGACTTGTGACCCACGTATACATATAAAAATGTCTTTTAAAGGGTTCCACTGGAGCATTAGGGTCATAGTGAGCAAAAAGGGGTAAAAGGAGTCTGCATAGGGACAAGGATAGGCCATTAAAGAATGATGTATTAGGTGTGGAAAATCATGCTATAAGAGTAGAAATGTGAATGAAGATGGGGTGAATGTAGGAGTGAAATTTAGTTAATGCAAGATGTGGCTACTTAAATCCTAACTAAATGAAAAAAACATAAGATATAGAGGTGAATTCAATTGATCCAGGTGGATACTGGTGGCCACCCATCTATTCCATTGAGTAACAATGGTTCTCCATCTTCTTGGCATATTTCTATGGTTTTCTTTGTCCTGAACTTTGGAGGTTTTTTTAAGGACTTGAACGGTGTTTTTTAGACATTTGGAGTCCAAGAGTTGCCGCGACATTCCCTAACCCAAACCAAAAGTTTAACCCTTCAATTAGTTATTTCTAATGAGCAATCATGCATGTTGGAAACCTTATTGCAAGGATTATGGATCCTTGTAAATATTGTAAATACTTAATTTTAGTAACTACAATAAGAGGAAGAGTCACTAAGGATGAGTAAAACACCTTTGGAAGGTGAAAACCATGGACATATCCCTCATGTATTTATAAGGAACTTACACTCAATGAAATCCAATCAATCATGGATCTATTCCATTAAGTGGTATAAGAGCCTTGGCCCATGTTTAATTCCCCCAAGTTATGTCGGAGGAGAGGCGTTGGACAAAGGGACGCACCTTATTCCAGACGCTCGAAGTACATCCTCGTTGAGCTTTCAATCAAACTTGTATCTACAAATTACCATCAACAACAACAAGATATACAAGCATGCTATATGTAAAGAGTTAGAATCTAATCTAGCATGTTATATTCCAATACATAACCAAAGTAATTACATCCATGGATAAAGATATTTATAACTACACATGCAATGGATGAGAAATAGATATTTCTATTAATATGAACATAGATAAAGATGACAAAATTTGTCGACACCTCATTGAAATTGAGAAACTGAGTCCCTCCACCTAGGCCTCCACCACTTGAATCCTCCATACAAAGGCAAGATCACAAATATCAAGGCAATCTTGGGAAATAACACTAATGACTGCTTCAAGGACAAAGGGATGCAAACTCAAGTACATAAGAATGGGGCACAATTCCACTATAGTATATTTTCTCCCCAAATTTCTCCTCCTCTAATGTTTCATAGTAGCTCAATATATATCCCTTCAATTGGAGGTGAAGTGTCAAAGTGGAGTGTTTCACGGCATATGGAAGGCCAAGGGACAAGTCCTTCGTTACTTGGTGGGGGAAAACTCCAAATATTTTTTTGTTTTTTAGAACATTTTCCGATGTATGCGGGTGACAGTGGTGCAAGCTACGTATATGCGGGTTGTAGACTTGTGACCTGCGTATACATATACAAATGTATTTTAAGGGGTTCTAGTGGAGCATCAAGGTCGTAGTGAGCAAAAGGGGTAAAAGGAGTCTACATAGGGACATGGATAGGCCATCAAAGCATGATGTATTAGGTGTGGCAAATCATGCTATAACAGATGCCCCCTAATGTGTGAGGTCAGAGGGGTACACAATGGACAAAATACATTATGATATCCCTAGAAGTGGAGTAATGAAGACCCAGGTGAAAAAAACTAGCCACTCATTAGTATAATACAATGATAGATCTCTACACATGAGTGCAAACACATAGAATTCTGGGATACATAAGAGTGCAATGGCCATGATTAGGCATAATAGACATATATCATGAGTAGTAATCTCCATGTACAATATACAGTGAAGTAAGGTCTCCATACTGAATGAAGACATCAAATAGTACACTGGAATCTGGTCATGAGAGTTGAAATCTCATAGATGTTGGAACGATCAAGGAGGCAGCATATATGGAATGTCACGTCCAAGCTCGGAGGTCTTCAACACAAATCATCACTAGTACATGTACCATCATGTGAATAAAGGTGTCACGGTCGAACATGATGGACCATCATCTGATTATCGATCATTGATGTATACCATTAATAGACGTGAGATATCCCATCGATAATGATAATGGGAATCAAGGTACATAGTGCAAACAAACAAGTGTGAATAGATGTGTTGAGGTAAAACCTGTGAGAATCCATCAATAAGGGGACATTGATGTATTCCCAAATTTGTCGATGGTAAGAGAAATTACCACTGATGACTGCAAGTCTCAAGGAACTCAATGGACTCTAGATCCCTACTCCAGAATAGATGTTTTGAAGTCGATGGAATGGAATCCGCTAGAAGGAGGGAATTAAGGCATCCCCTATCAACCAACACGAGTGTAACACCCCAGTTTTGACCCTGTTCGCATTAAAAATGTATATGATGTAAATATTGCATTTAATCGTGGTGTGGAGCTAAAGGAAAAAACCCCACCATTGATTTAGCATTTTATGTTTCGGCGATTAAAATTGATGCCGATGGTCTTTTGTGATAACTGACACATTATAATTTTGGATATCATGTAAATATGCAATTTAATTAAATACCCACCACTAGGTATGTCAATGCAACATTAAAAGAGACGGGGCATGATTTCCTAAGGATAATGGGGGGGATATTCAAACCTTTGGGCCAATGGGGAAAAGTCAAATGTTAAAGGGAGAACCCATCAAACTATCAACTACCCATTTTTTCTTTTGTGCCCAATCATTTAATTATGCCAGAAATTGGTTGGAGTAGTTATTGCATGAGAATGGAGAAGGTATGGGAGTCAAAAATTCGAATTTGGGGAAGCACCCATTTTTGGGAAAACATTTTTTGACTTTTGGGGCAAGTTAACACCCAAAAATGCATGCCCATTTGGGGGTTCACCCACCTCCTCCATTTCCTCACGTAGTGGAAGCTTGGAGAGTTTTTTCCCTTCACGTTTTTGTCTGCTGTGCATGTTTCCTTCACGTTGGGGGGCCATTTTATTCATTTTCCTTAGGTGTTGGGAAATCATTTTTGTAATGATCAGTGGCTAGGTTTCCTTCCCCACGATTTTGTTGCATTTCCCTATTGTTTTCCAAGCTGGAAATCATGTTTTTTGGTAATTCCCAACAAGTGGGAGAAGAGACCCACGATTTTTGGGTGTTGCTGAGTCTGTTTTGGCAATGTGAAAACCATAAACATTTCTGGGAAATCGAATTGCTGTTAGGGGGTTATTTTTACCCATCTTGGAAATTCGTTTTGTTGCCCAAATTATTTTTCCTCAAACCCAAAAATCGTATGGTATTGTGGGTGCTTATTTTGGATTTGGTTTGAACTGAGTTGGAGTGGAATTGGGTATGAACAAGCTTGATAAACCTAGTGTAGGAAGGGAACCTCACAGATAGATCTAAAGGGGATGGTTTTATTCTTTGCACACCCTAAAGAGAACTGGAAGGGAAGGGATAGCCCAAGGGATTGTGTAGCCGAGAAGGGGATGCTTCCTTGTGTTGGATGTGTGGATATTTTAGAAGACAAGCCAGATATGGTGCACGAGTCCCTAGCTTTGTGGTTGAGCTCACTAGCTTAGTAGTTCAACCTTTCCAGCTCCTTAGCAGCCTGATAAACCCAAATTTAGTTTTGGCTTGGCTGAATTTTGATATATCTTTAGCTATGTGTGAGCCTGCTAGTGTTCCCTTATTCCTTGTGGGAATCATGCCCAGCTCAGGGGTGGTAGTGGTGCTAAGAGATTGATGAGCCCATTGGCCTATGGTTGGGTGGAACGTTGCAACAATGTAGCTGGTTGTGGGACAATCTTCTTTCAAGATAAGTATGTCTTGTGTGTAATCTCTGCAACTGTACTTTGTTTAATGAATTATGATGAACATGTTGAATGCCTGGATGAAATGTAATTTCTTCCATTGTATGTTAATGATTTATGCATCTGCGCATGTTGTTATTTCATGCATTTCATTTTATGTTCATGGATCTTAGTTTCCCCAGATTGATAGCAGCATAGTCACGTTCTCTCTCTAGTAGAGGGGTGGGAATGTGACAACGAGGTACACAACAACGATGGATAATTTGGAAGAAAATGAACAAGATGTGCACGAACCAGTAACAAATGTATTGGGAATAATCGACATGTAGAGACAAGATAACTTAGGAATGACCAACTCATGATAAAAATTCCTTCGAACAAGAGCATAGGGAAGATGAAGATTCATAGGTAGCATAGACTCACAATGCATACTGGGACAACTCTGTGACACAGGAGGCATTGAAAAAGGCTCCATTGGGACTGGAAGCATAACTAGTCGATGGAGAAAACTTAGAATAATGAGTACAAATCCTAAGGTCATACTAGTAACCCAAATAATGGATGAATGTACCGTGCTATGTTCTAAGGAGACAAGACATGACAACTGTCAATAGAAATTAATATCATTTCCCGTCTAGCTTTTTATGTTTTATGATTTTGTGGTATTTTTAATATTTGAAAAGCTTGGAAAATAATAAAATTTCTTTTAGTACACTAAGGAGAAAAGGAGTGTCGCAGGCAAGCAAACTAGTTCCAAGCAACATAACATACCTATGCTCAATACAAGGAAGCATATATAGTATAAGGAAAATCAGGGGGGGGATGTCTCCTATGGGTAAGGGATAATCAAGTTGCAAATGACATATGGGAGGCTCTACTTAGCTAGGATTGATGAAAGCTTGGGATATATGGCTTATAAACTGAAGCAGGGAGCTGACATAAAGCTCAATATGGCCATCGAATGTATGCAAATGCAGTTACAACAGGATACAAATGGGAGTGCCAATAGGATATGGTTAGTATAAAGTTCAAGAAATAACATGAAGGTCTTTATTGGAAGACATGGACGGAGTACAAGGGACTCCCAGACCTTAAGGAGGGCGCTCAAGATGAGCACCAAATGGAAAAAATGGATCTAACTAGGATACCCATGATACAGAAAGCTCTACCACTTACTGTTTGGGTACACAGGGTACTCCCAAAAGACCAAACACGTAGAGCAACCACTTCACACAAATAGATCGTAGATCAACACATCGATGTTTGTCACATGGTTAAAACCCTCAAGAGGGAAATAGTCCACGGCCCCAGCCAAATAGTTACTTGGAGCAATTTATTATGCAAAAGAAATAAAGTTACAGATGAGCTTCTCATAATCGATCGGCTAGCCAAGGACCTTCGATGCTCTTTAAATACAGATGATGGACCAATTGGGTGTTTAGCCACAGATCCATGGTAGGTATGATCTAAGAGAAGTTGAACCGTAGGATCACTTTATGTCTAGAACATATCAATACCATCGAATTAGAATATTTATAAATGAATACTAATTCTTACTAAAGAAACAAACTTTACCTAACAGATATATTACACAAGTTGATCTTGACTAACTCCCAGGTGTCTAAATATCCTAGCATCCCCCCTTAAGAAAAACTTGGGATAGGATTGAAGGATTTACAAAAGTGACACTATTAGAAGAAGGAAGGAGGAATTAGAGCCTATCCCCCCTTAATGACACATTCCTAAACTCCTAACATAGATTGAAGTTTAGAAAACTTTGCTTCTGTAAGAGACTTGGTGAAGATGTCTGCAACTTGATCAACTGTAGAGCAATAGAGCATTTCAAGAACACGATCATGAACAAGATTTATAATGAATTGCATGTGTAGCTCAATGTGTTTGTTGCGTTGGTGTAGAACTGGATATTGGCAAGCTTGATGGCACTTTGATTGTCACACCAAAGTGGAGTAGGGTGTTGCTGCTCGAATCCAAAATCTGATAGGATCTTTCAAAGCCATAAATATTCCTAACTAGCATTAACTACGGCTCGATATTCTGCTTCTACTGAAGAAAGAGCAAGAGATTGTTGTTTCTTACAAGCCGACATGATAGGTCTAGATCCCAGACTGAAAACATAACATGCAGTAGACTTTCGATCATCAGGATCGTTGATCCAATTTGAATCAGTGAAACCAACCAACAAAGGTGTCCCCCTTGTACTGTAATGAATCCCAAATTAAATTGTACCTCAAATATATCGAAGTATTCTTTTTACTACTTGTAGTGACTTTCATGAGGTGTTTACATATAATGGGAAACATGACCAATGATAAAGGAAAGGTCAGGACGGGAATGAGTCAAGTATCAGGGACTACCAACAAGCTGACGATACAAGGTGGCATCTACTTCAGGGGAAGTACAAGTGGCAGACAGTTTGACTCCAGACTGGAAGGGAGAAGGGGCCGGTTTAGAATCTTCCATGTGAAAGCGACGAAGAAGGTCACAAGAATACTTAGATTGGGAAAGAAATATTCCTTCTTTGGTTTGCAAGACTTGGAGAACAAGAAAATAATGCAAATGTCCTAAGTTTGACATTTCAAAATTTTGCTTAAGACTAGATTTCACTTTGGTTAAAAGTTTAGGGTCACTACTAGTAAGGATGAGATCATCAACATAAATAACAAGTATGATGAGATGGTTTCCTACTTTATTGGTATAGACATTGGGGTCAGAATGGCATCTAGAAAAATGACTGTTAAGGAGAAAGCTATCCATTTTGGCATACCAAGCTCTAGGAGCTTGCTTAAGGCCATATAAGGATTTTTTAAGGTGACAGACAAGGCTAGAGTTATTCTAAACATATCCAGGAGGTTGTTCCATGTAAATTTCCTCCTGTAAATCACCATGTAAGAAGGCAGACTTGAAATCCATTTGATGAAATTCCCAGTTATGTAAGGATGCAAGGGAAAGAACAAGGCGGATGGAGTTCATTTTTGCGACAAGAGCAAAGGTTTCATTGTAGTCAATCCCTTCAACTTGGAAAAAACCTTTGGAGACTAACCTTTCCTTAAGTCTTTTAACACTTCCATCTAATGCATACTTAGTTCTGTAGACCCATTTACATCTGACAAGTTTTCTTCCTTTTGGAAGAGGAACAAGATCCCAAGTATCGTTTGCCATTAACGAATGATATTCTTCATCTATAGCTGCATCCCAATATGGATTTCCTGAAGCTTTTGCAAAAGTTTCTAGATCATGATTCTTGAAAACTTGAGCCATATTTTTTGAGTACACAACCGGAACAAACACCATCCTTGCAAGATACCATCGGAATAACAATCACCATATTGTCTTTACATAGTTGTTGCAATGAGCGATAATTTAAGTGACCAAATCGCTCATGCCAAAGTTTGCTCAAGTTTTCACTACGAGCAACAAGAATTGAAGGAAAAGGTGATGACCCAAAGTTTTTAAATTTGTACAACCTAGTAATATCATAAACAGTTCCAGTAGCAAGGACATTTTGAGGATCTTTAAAATCCTTGATTACAACTTGGTGAGGTGTAAACGTCACAGTTTTACCTTCACCCAAATGAGTAATTTGATAGACTGATAACAAATTGCATGAAATTTTTGGAACACATAGTACATCACTAAAATGACCATTTTCTACTAGAACTATTCCAGATCCTACAACACTTAGAGATCTATCATCACCAACAAATATTTGTTTGGTGTTACATTCATGCATAATAGAAAAGATGGCTTGATCCTTAGCCATATGATAAGATGCTCCAAAATCAATGAGCCATTCATTTGAAGTAGAAGAAGAAGATGTAGTATAAGAGTAACCAGAAGCACAAAGTGCATGTTTATGAGAGGTAGATTCCGAAGATGAATCTAGGATGATGTGGTGCTTCTTCATTGCTGCTTCCAAGGCTGTCATATTCTTGAAACACTTAGATTCATCATGATTATCTTTCCCACAAAAATTGCAATGACGCTCAGTATTCTTTCCTTTTGGCTTCTATCCTTTGTCATTTTTTAAAGAAGGAGCCGACTGAGAGGGTTTGGGACCCTTGTTTGGCTTATTATTGTGAAAATTCTATTTCTTGGGAGGCTTGGACTTTTCTTTCTGTTGGGACAATAAGGCTTTCCCACATGTATGTGCATTGTTAATTATTCCAAGATGAATGATCTTATCTTTCTCTCTAATTAAGGAATCACAAAAGGATTCAAGACTAGGCTCTTGATAGCTAGCTGTAGTCAAGGATTCTTTCATGGAATAAAATGTAGATACAAAAACAAAATATGCAGGTCCAAGTTTGGAAAGCATATGATAAATACATTATTTGTCTTCTTTCTTAACCTTGCATTCTTCATATAAGAGTCTAAGAGTTTTATACTTAGATAAATAATCTTGAATGCATAAAAAATCACTTGGATTCAAAGAAATCAACTCATTCTCAAGTTGATGACCTCGAATTTCATTGTGTTTACCAAACACAGATTCCAACTTTTCCCAAGCTTTATCAGGTTCATCAATTCCAGATATGTGGAATCGCAAATCAGTAGAGATTGACATCCCAATTAATCCATGAGCTTCATCACATCTATTTGCCCATTTTATTTTCTTATCATCATCAATGAGTTTTGTTTCTTTCCCTGAGGTAATTCTGAAAAGTCCCCTACTTCGTAGAACATGCTCCATTCGAGATTTCCATGAGAAATAGTTAGAACTGTTAAGTATAATATCACAAGGGGCGGCCATACTATAAAATAATGACTGAAAGAACAGAAACTAACTATCTGGATGCAAGGAGCTTGAAAAATTAGGCTGTTTAAAAATAACGGCACTGAAAATTGATTCTGGATGATGAAGTTATGCTTGATCAAAGAAAATGTTGAATATTTCCCCAATAGTGATGTGGTAGATATTAACTTGACCAACTAAAAAAAAGAACCCCCTTCTTCCCAAGATCAACCTTTGACAATCACTTACAAGAAAGTTTCTTTTAAGTGAATCACTTTTGTAAAATAAGTGATGTCCACTTTTACAATAATGTTACTTTAAATACTGCGGCAATAAATTAAAAGACTTAAGTGACTCACTTATTTTATTTTATTTAAGTGAGATGCACTTTTATAATAAAGTAGCTTGAAAATAGAAATTGCATGCACTAAAAAGTAACTTAATAAGATTGAACTCAAGACCTATTAAGGAATAAAGCAATTTTGAACCAAGTGAGCTAAGTTTAAAAGGTACGTAAAAGAATGTAAAGAGGAAGGGTTTTTTTTTTTACTCTTCTCTCTTGATCTCCATGCTTGCCTTTTTTCTTGCAAATCACATGAAAAACCGAAAAACAAAACCAATTTTTTTTCCACACTATGGGGTTAGATCTTGATTAGATTTCCGGGAAAGTCTACGTTTTCAAGTTTTCTCGTTGTTTCTAATTCACCACGATCACACAAGGTGCATGACAAAGATCATACGTAGCCAAGAAGACAAAAAAATCTTTTCCCTTACTATTTTTGATTCCCTGCGATCTTGCAAGGTGCACGCCAAAGAGCATACAAAGCCAGGGAAGGCAACAGTCTAAGACTAGATACAACAAAGATCTAACAATAAAACTCATAGAATATGAGAGATTTAAAAAAAATAAAACAAATCGGTCACGATAACATTACACCTTTAGATTTACCGAAATAGGTGTTTCTAGATCAAACAGAAACGGTTTTCGATGAAACGAAAATTATTTCCCAAAGAAAATGGTGCTCCAAATGCATGAGAATAGCTCCCATAGGACACAAATGCATAAAAAATCCAGTACCAGAAACCCTTTCAAAGTTTCGGCAACACCGGTTCCGGATCTTGATCAAAACCGGAAGTGACTCTTCATAAATGCTCTGATACCATGTTCGGGTACACAGGGTACTCCCAAAAGACAGAACACCTAGAGTAACCACTTCACACAAATATATCGCATATCAACACACCGATGTTTGTCACATGGTTAAAACCCTCAATAGGGAAACAGTCCATGGCCCTAGCCAAATAGCTACTTGGAGCAATTTATTATTCAAAAGAAAGAAAGTTACAAATAAGATTCTCATAATCGACCAGCTAGCCAATGACCCTCCATGCTCTTTAAATAGAGATCATGGACCAATCAGGTGTTAAGACACAGATCAATGGTAGGTATGATCTAAGAGAAGGTTAACCGTCGAATCACTTTATGTCTAGAACATATCATGACCGTCGGATTAGAATATTTATAAATGCATACTAATGCATACTAAAGAAACACACTTTACCCAACTGATATATTACAGAAGTTGATCTTAACTAACTCCTAAGTTTCTAAATATCCTAACACTTACGTAATGCCACTTCTTGTAGTAGCATGAAGGTTTCGTGTCATCACGAAGTGGGTTCGTACTTATAGTTAAGCCGATATGGTCATAGGATAATGGAGGATGTATGCAGAAAAATGATCCTATCCTATATGCTAGTTTAGTAATATACCCGCCATAGGAATGAATGAGTCAAATTATTAGTGAAAGTACATCATAAGAGGTTCCTACAAAAAAAATTAGTCCAAATAGATGAAAATTATTAATAGGAAGTCCAAACTATAGGTCAAGTGGGATTTTTATGATAAATAGTAAAACAAATGCCATTTTTACCATACCATTTGGGTTTTACCCAAAATAGTGCATTTGGAGCAACTTAGAATTTGAAAATTCAATCAACAATTCTGGGAGCTACGAGCCGTGAAATCCAGAGCCATCAGGACCAGGAAATTCACAATCACATTCTTGTCACGTCCCCTCCCCTCTTGCCGTGGAGAGGATGCGACTCTACGCTGTGCCATAATCAAGCATCGAGCCTCATGAACATAAGCAAATGCATTGGAAGTAAGAACATATGTAGATGTATAATAAATGAAAATACAATGGAGGTAAATACATTCATGAATTCATAATAATTCTTAAAACCAATACATTTCATAATTGATTCAAGAGAGTACTTATCTTCAAAATGAGCTGCCCCGAGCAACTAGCTATGTTGCTGCAATGTTCCACCCAACCATAGGCTAGTTGTGCTCATCCATCTCTCAACATAACTGCCACTCCCGAGCTGGGCATGATTTCCACAAGGAAAAAGGGAACAACAGGCTCACACATAGCCAAATACAAGCCAAGGTTCAGCCAAGCCAATCCAAAGTTGGGTTTATCAGGCTTCTAAGGAAGTGGAAATGAAGAATTTCTAAGCTAGTGAGCTCAACCGCAAAGCTATGGACACCTCTGCAAGATCTATCTAGATTGGCGTCCATAATACCTACACAGCCAACACAAGGAAGTATTCCCTTCACTACTACACAGTCCCTTAGGCCATACCTTCCCTTCCAGTGTTCTCTCAAGTGTGCATAGAAGATTAGCCAACCCCTTTTGATCTTTTTGTGAGGTTCCTCTCTTCACTAGGTTTATCAAACCAATTCTGGGCCTCTTCCACTCCTAATTCTTTCTTACAGTTCATACCAAAACAAGGATGCACATAACAACAAAACATAAGTGTTGGGCATGAAGAAAATCATTTTCACAACAAAAAATGAAATGGTAGGTGGGGAAATCAACCCTCAAAGAGCAATTCGATTTTAGAAAATGTTTATGGAAATTACAGAAGAAAAAGTGACCTCTATAAACCCCCAAATCATGAATCTCTCTTCACATGCAATGTGCAATACCAAAACCTTGTTCCATCCATGGGAAAAAATGAGGAATATTGCAGAAAACGTGAAGAAAAAACGCCCAACTTGCTCCAATTGCGTGAGGAAGTGAAGAACATCGCTGAGGAATGGTTTGGGCACACATTTATGGGTGTTTTCTTGCCCCACAAGAAAAAATACGTTTTTCCAAAATTGATGGCTTGCCCCAATACAAAATTGACTGCCATACATCTTCATTCCCAATGCGTTAACTACCCCAACCAACTTCTGGAAAAATTAAATGATTGGGTGCATAGGACAAAATGGGTAGTTGAGATTTTATGGGTTCTCTCATTGACATTTGGATTGACACTATTGGCTTAAGGGTTTGAATAATTTCCCTCCAAATTCCTTGTGAAATCATGCCCCTATCTCTTGTTGCATTGCATAGCTAGTTGTGGGTATTTTATTAAATTGCATATTTACATGATGTCTTAGTTTATACTGTGCTTGGCTAGCATGAGAACCATAGGTATTGATTTTAATTGTCGATACATAAAATGCTAAATCAATGGCGGGGCCTTGGCCTTGAGATCCTCACCATGATTAAATAACGACATTGACATCATTTACAATTTTAAAGCAATTAGATTCAAAATCAGGATATTACAATTCCTCATATATTCCATGCATTAATTTTTAGTTTGGGTGGTGGATTTCTATGCATGAGGTAACCGAAATTGAGGATCTCGGCCCAAACAGGTCATAGTTCATCGAACCGTGTATAAGGCTTGATGTATGCGGGAAAAGTGAATCCTTCACATGTACATACACTATTGTTATAAAGAACAGTTGCGTACATGGCTGGGTATGTCCAATTTTATCGTGAAATATCACAAAAATTCGGTTTTTCTTAGTAGGATGGTTTTGGAATGGACAGAACGTGAGCACGAAGATGTTGATAGGGAAGTTCTCGGTCATGTAAATGCTCAAAAGCATTAATAAGGTGTGCGTTGTACACATTTTGGAACCTTGGGGGTTTGAGGGCCCAACCAAGATTCCTCCATATGTTCGTGGATTACTGGGATCCAAAAATAGAGTCCTTTATAGAGTCGTGAAACTAGAAGTAGAGGACATCTACTTCATCAAAGGACCGTCCCACCAAGGCAAGTTAGTGAACCTACGAGCTTGTGGAGTGGGAGGATGACTCTCTATTGAGGAGTACATAGCTGTGTATTGCATTCCTGGCATAGAAAAGATTGAAAGTGAATTTTTGGTGAACATTATCTAGAGTCTCAGTATCAAGATGATAGTTTTGGTATTGTCCAGAATAGCAATTTTGGAATCACTTCATCGGGATTCATGACCTCTCATGTTCTACTCGGTATACTGCATGAGACCTATGCTATATGACTAGAAAACAACATTGTTGAGGACTATGAAACAAAAACTAACTAACTACAAGATGGGTAGATAAAGAACTTTGGGTACACCATCATTCTGATCACTTTATTCTTTGAGAGGGTATCGAGCCTCAACCATAGAGTTGAGGTCCCTCCTCACTGTCTATGAGATCCAACCCAGACTCATTGGGTGTAGGCGATGTGGAGGATAGCAGGAGGCAGGACATCTTCTCCTTTCCCATCTAACTTCTTCTACTGGTGGTGATGACAGGTCATAGCCATAGATGACTACCCCTATGTAGGTATAGAATTTCATGGAGATCCTAACATGCCCCTACCACCAGGGTCCACATATGAAGATATAGGTAAGATCCCATTTGTATTTTTTTATTTTATTTTTATTTTATATTTTATTTTTGATGTATTTTAAGAATCAAAAGCATGTTTTTGGTGGTGAAAAGTAATAACAATAGGTATATTTGTGCAAACATGGGTTTGCAACAACTGGATGGTTTCCATCGACATCGACGGAGGGAATGAGGTGACGAGATGATCAATGCAGATACAAAACATACGCTCTAGAACATACATGGAAACATTTTTCGACTGAGTCATAGGATACCCATGGTGCATGTCGAGGATTTTCCCGAGGCTATGCAAATACATGTAGTAAGGGTACCCCATTCATAGGTTAGGTTGTTCAGGCGGTTGGACAATGTAGTCATATGTTATCATGATCATCACCGAGGCCCACATGCATAGATGCCTATGTAGACATTTTTTATCGGTTGTGTGTATTTTGGCAGCTTAATGCCCCATTTTTGTACTTATGACATTTTGTACTATGACACCATTTTTGGACTCTACTTGGAAATTAAAACTAATAGTGATCAGTTTGGTATATTTACAAATGTGTTTAAACGTGAATGTGATTTAAATGTCTTACGCTTCTTTATCGATGTGATAAGTACCAATCTAACATGTAATTTGCATATAAATCGGCAACATGTTTATAACGTATAGGTATATGGATGCATGTAATGAAATCAAATTGCCACTCCAATAATCTTACCCTCAAGAACCTTCTCAATAGCGTAGGATCCCTAACCCGGTAAAGTCCATTTAACTATGATCAAGGAACTTCAAGAGATCAGATACCATTGGAAATGGAATCATGTAATAATTCAATCACAACAGTATACAGAACAACATTACTAGACGATGGCTGGAGAAAAACGGCTCCCAAAGACACCAAATGACACTCAGGTGCATGGATAACCCATGAAGCTAAATCTAGGTTCTTGGTGTGGTGGTTGACACCATCAACGAATCCTAAATAGATCGAAGATCCTATCAACAATTGCCACAAAAGAGGAAGCAGGTCAACAAACCGATAATGCTACCAAAATAAAAAAAAACTATGCAAGTTGTACAGTAATATATACAAGATGTCAGCCTGGGATAAATGTTAAGCATAATATTTCTTAAGATAGAGCCCATTTCTGGGCTTCACCAAGGCATTCCCTTCATAATCGTCCAGCTCATAGGCTCATTTCTCTAGGACATGCTTTACCACATAAGGAACATGCCACATAGGGTTAAACCTACCCACCCCAAGAGGTTCACTAGCTTGGTCATACAAAAGGACCAAATCACCTTCACTAATCCACTAATTCGATACATTGAATCCTAACAAACGACAATTTTCGCACAAAATATGCACTTCCTGTGGGTTTAACCAAATTTTGTAACGACAACATCTTTAAAAAACCAAGCGCAAATGATCTTGACGATCCACCTTCAAACGTGAGTGAGGAGCTAAATCATCCAAATAAATCTCGATAATACTCTTAAGGTTGTGGAAAGCAAAAGACATATCCCGCTGAAAAGTGGATCCAATGTTTTTAATGCCAAAAAGAATTTTTCGATATGCAAAAGTCCCCCAAGGAAAAATAAACACAGTCTTATGTTGGTCCTCAAGTTTAAGTTGTATATGGTTGTACCCCAAAAAGCCGTCCATAAACGAAAAAACTTCACTCCCCGCACACTCATCAAAAATCCGAGCAACGAATGGTGTGGGGAAATCATCTTTCAGGAAGGCCCTATTTAGGCTTCTAAAATCAGTGCACACAGAGAAGGTTCCCTGCTTCTTATCTATCGGAACATGATTGGATACCCATTTGGTTAAGGGAACCGGATAGATGAAACCAACTTTGAGCAGTTCTCTATCTGAACCTTAATGGCATATGTTTTGTGAGGGTTGATTGCATGTAGTCATTGTCGAACAAGTTTAACATTTGGATATGTTTTGATCTCATGTTCAACGGTGCGGGGGTCAATTCTTGGCATTTCTTCATACGACCAAGAAAATACATCGCAAAATTATTTAAAAAACTCGGTGTATCTCTTGATTTCATCGGGTGAGGAGTCCGCACTGATGTACACATTCTCGATTTTACTAGGAATCCGAGAGATGTTGATCAGAACCATAGGAAATAAATCTTCCATGTTCCCTTCTCCATATATACCATAAGTAGCTAATGGGAACACAGGGTGACCAACACTCTTGCTTAAAGTTGTCCTAAATTTATCATGCTCGACCTATTCAAGCTCCAGGAGGAAGTAAGAGCGATGATGCAACTCCTTCCAAGGCTGTTATGGACCATTCATGGGCTCAAGAATTGCTTCATCTGAAGGAAAAATATCATTAAGGTCATCATGGTGACACAATTGCCTAGTTACACTTGAAATTGGTAGCTATTCCTAATCCCCTGAAGTGGTATGGCCAGGACATCTTTTGTAGAATCTTTTCCCAATCCTAGGATGTCTAACACACCTTGTCTCTTAACATAGGGTGTCAGACCTGCCTGATGTCTTCTTCCTACTGACATAGTGCGATGATGACATCTTTTCCCTCAAGGAAAAGAGCCTCGATGCTACTTACCCATATGCAGAGAGCGTGAGCACTGTTAAAAAGGAAAAAAATAGGTTTTGATAACCTTCTAGACGAAAGTCCTCATGGAGGATGATCCCAACTACTTGTATTAGGTGGCATTCGAGTTCCTAGCCCCTAGGGATCATTCCATACCTTCCTCCCAAAATATCTCAAACCCTTTAGGCTTCCCTTGGCCTATTTATACAAGTCTCTTATCATGAGTGAAAGAGCGCAAGAATACTAAGAGAGCATCTTCATGCTGGTGGAATCATAGCTGGTGTAGGAGGAAAGAGATTGTCATTGCAAGTGAGGCTTGTAAAGTTTGTAGAATGTATGTAAGAGTGATGCCCAAAGTATTGTGAGATTGAAGCTCCAATGTCAAGGCTTCGTTTGTAGCTTCTTACTCTTTATATTATCAATACAAACATGTTCTCTTTTTCCATAAACGATTTGTGTTAGTATCAATTGTTTATTACTTTTTTCCGTGACTATTAGTATAGATATTTGGATTGTCTTATTGCTTTCACCATTTTTTCTTGTTCTTCATTCTCTTTGCATGTACACTTGATTGCAAAGGATTCGTAAGGCAAGGACAACCTCCATTACTGAGGTAAGGAAATATTAGACATTCAAGTAATTCAATTATCTAGGAGAAGGATGCATCGTTGTGGCTTTTTTTTCTAGAGCTGCCTCGTGCAGGCTAGGGAAACAAACTGTGTCTGCATTGATTGAAATATTCTTGGTAAAAAAATTGGTGACCATACTGGGTAACAAACCAATTAGATTTGTGAATTTTGATGTTTCTTTTGATTACAAGCTTATCCAGTTTTTTCTTACTCATTTAAATATCTAAGATGAGTAATCCACCTTACTTCACTCTCATGTTCCTTCTTTGGTTTGTGTCTTTACTTGTCATAATTCCAGTTTGATTTACATTGGATTATCTTGAAGGTTATTTTCTTCTTTTGGCTTCCTAGATCTACTGACGCACCTAGGTTATTCTAATAGAGCACCGACCCTTTGATGACGCCGTGTGTCTATTCTGACAAAGTGTCACCGATGACTCTTTCCTAGATATAGAAAGCATCATTGATGATGTTATGCAATGTGCAAAGTGCGTTGACACCTCAGGGACACCTTGTTTCAATCCTTCAAAGTGTGCCAAGGTAGGTATTCAGGGCCCTTTTGAATTAATTTTGGGGTAATTTTAGCTTGGTTTTTAAGAGAAATGAAGTGCATTTTTGAAAAAAAAATTCACCCTCACGGGGGGCCATGAATCATATATTCTGCAGTCTCTTTGAATTATATTCTCTTTGCATTCAAAGAAGAGTTTATGTTTCTTGCATTGAATTTCACATTTCTTTCTTTGCTTGAAACCTCTTACTCTTTTCTGTGGATTGTATTCATTATAATCGGAAAATTTGCATCTCATTTTAGTGTGCATGTGTTGAGTTTGTCTTGATTTCTCTTGTATTGGGATTGATTTTTGTTTCCTTATATCTCTGTAGAAGAGGAAAATAGATCTTTCGTTTCCTTAATAGTTCAAAGAGAAAGTTTTGATTTGATCTTCTTCATTAGACAAAAATATACCTGAAAATAATAAAAAAACTATTTGTTCTTGTTTTAGTTTACTTCAGATTTTTCTTTTGTTAATCATAGTTTTATATAAAAGAGAAAAAGATTTCAAGTTTCATTAACTATAAAGACTCTTTGCTTTAGTTCTTGATTGGAAACATTATTTATATCTTTTTCTTCCTAGACTTGTTTTTCACTTTTGTTGGAAACATAGGAAACATAATTCTAGTATCGAGTTTGGGTTAATGTTATTTAATTTCTGCATTTGGGGAAAGAACCTCTTACTCTCTCATAAGTAGGGCATCCATTAGAAGAAAGAGTGAAATATTTGCATCTCATCCTTGCATGGTTTCTGAGTCAGTATTCACTCCATATGCCCACTTAACCATTTCAGATAAAATAAGCACTAGTTAGGTTAACATTCTTAGCAAGAGGTGTGTGATAGCTTAGAGACATGTTCCAATGTCTAAACATAGGAGCCATCGTTTCTTTACCTACATTGCATCCTGAGGATCACGTGGTTCTTCCATGCACCAATTGGTATATCGAACAGCTTTTCACATACCCTTGAGGTATATCGAAAAGTTTTTCATGTACTCGATAGTATATCGAAAGGCCCCTTTCGAACGGTTGTGCATCAGACAACACTAACACGAATTTGAACTCCTAGGTACCTTGTGTATATCAGGAGACACAATTATGGATCCTTAAATCATCCAAGAAAAGACATTTGGCCATCCTATTATCGCAATACACCGAGAACAACAATCAGGGAGATTACTACGCATGTGCCGTGCATGTAGTTGGGTATTCAAGAAAGGGTACGGTCCCAATCCTTCTTATTGCATTTTTTTGTTAGACCCTATGGTATATAAAGAGTTGTGATGGTTTGATAATCCTACGAGGATCCTGAATTTTTATCCACTCCTTTCACATGTTTGATTATTGCTTTAGATTGAGTAGCGCTTGTTTATTGTATTGTTAAAAGTCTTAAAGAGAGAGGTATTTTGGTTACGTAACTATGGCTATGCCTTCAGGAACTACCAACCAAGAGACCCCTTCTCAAGGGGAACCTTTTGATATTAATTCATTTGTAAATGTTGGTCCTCCTCTTATGGTTGCGTTAAGTTTTCCTAGATTAACTATAGGATTACCTATATGGTTATTCTCTAGTACAATTATAACAAATGAATCGATTGTTTCCAATCCTAACTCTCCTTCACAAGAGCATCAACATCATGTTGTTCCTTCACCTTCTTCACCAGATGGGTCTTATTCCCTTTCTCCTTCTTTGCCTGTCGAAATATGTTATGCTAGTATCCAAGTGGATAAGAAGAAGACGAAAAGGAAGATTAAGAAAAATAAAGTCAAACTAAAAACCAATTCTAAACCAATTACTTCTCACAGTGCTAAGAGTGTTGATTTTCCCACAAAAACACCTTGTAAGCCTAACTTTCCTTGCAGACTTTGCAAGGGTGACCACCTTCTTAAGGATTGTCATGATTTGTCCCAAGTTTTAGAAGTGTGCTTTGAAGCTTTTCAACAACCCATGCCATCAGTCTATGGTCATCATACTGATGATACCCCATCAACCATTGACTCTGTGGTTAAGAGTTGGAAAGGAAAAGTCAAATATCCTTGCTTGCTATGTAAGGACATGCACCTTACTTACCTTTTTCCTTGCATGGATGAAGCTTCAATGTTGTTGGAAGATATTAATGTTCCTAAAAAATGGCTTCCAACATGTTACCGTAAGTTGTCCCTTGACCTCCCATTGTTTGATAAAGTGATTGATCTAGTTTCATCCTCATTTGATCCCACTCTTCATTTGGAGAGTGAATTTAAAGTGGTCAAGTCGATGTCATCTCCACCCGATCCCACTCTTTCATCAAAGAGTGTTAAGATTGAAGTAGTCACTTTGAAATAGTCTTCGTCTTGTCCCTCTCTTCCAATTGAGAGTGAATTGAAACCCGTTGAAGTTTTTGTAGTTAGTTCTAATTATTCTACACAAGGGGAAATTTTGTCTATTTCAAAAGAATCCTCTCCAAGTACTGAGGTTATTTACTTTGATTGGAGTAACCTAACATAATCTAGCATTCATTCAAGTGTTCCTTTCCATATATTTGTGTGAGTTACCACTAAGAGCATACTTCATACTATTGTTGATGAAGGGTCCTCTGTTAGTATTCTATCCTCAATTGCTTGGAAAGATATAGGTTCTCCTCAACTTGTGCCAGCCATCGATTAGATACTATATTTTAATCCAAGACCTACTGGACCTTTAGGGATTCTTCCTCATTTACCTATCACCTTATGAGGGAAAATTGTTTGTATTAATGTTATGGTAGTCCAAGGTCCCTTGGATTTTAATGTGCTCCTTGGGAGAGATTATGTTTATGCCACGAAAGCTGTAGTGTCCACACTCTTTCAAGTGATGCATTTTCACCATGATGGGAATATTGTGACCATTAATCAAATTTACTTTGTTAAACATTATCATCGTATAACTCTGAGTCATCATACTTCCCTAAATGTCCCGCATGTTCTTGTGGTTCCTTCCCCTTCATCGACCATGTCTCTTGAATATGGACATCATGCCAAAGTTCAGTCATTTTTGAACTGATGGCTTCCTCCCATAATGGGTAAGCTTAGGGGGCACATCTCCAGTCTCTGGACACCATACTAGAGTTAAGCCGCTAGCTTATTATGTAAGGGGGAAAACCACCAACCTATGGACATCATGTTGGCTAAGAACGGAAGGTAAGCAGAGTTCCCATTCTATGTCAAGCTCGTTAAAAAATTAAACAGATGTCTGTGAGCATAGTTCCCTTTATGTGTCAATATCATTAACAAATGAAACATATGTCTTTCAACAATGTTTATTTTTGGTTTCAAGCCTGTTAAAAAATAAAACCAACCTTGAGCATAGTTTTATTCCTTTTCAAGCTCTTTACAAAATGAAATGGGCTACCTCAAGCATAGTTCTTTTCTGTTTCAAGCTCGTGTAAAAATTAAATAGGTCATTGTGAGCAGAGTTCCCATTCCATGTAAATATCATTAAGAAATGAAATGGATTCTTTCATTTTGTGAAGACTCAATACTTAAACCTACATTTCATCTGCCTATGGCACTTGATCCCCTTTCTTCCTCTATTTATGGTGAACCTTTTCCTAGAAATAACCCAAGATTTAGTTGAATGAAGAAAATAGTAATAAGACGAAATGAAGCTTGGGGGGAATTTATCAAACCTATTTATATTATGTTGGATCTAAGATACTTGAAATTTATACTAGGGGAAAGTACCAACCACTAGAAATCATGTTGGAAAAACACCCATAAATGAAACAACATTTTGAGCATAGTTCCTATTATGTTTCAAGATTGTTAAAAAAATGAAGCAGATACACTGATAATTCTTCCAAACAATCTTAGAGCTCGTTAATAACAATAAGATGGTGATGAGCTTACTTTTTACATTTTTCGTTATTTGCTTAAAACATGAAAAGTGTTTTGAACTTACTTTATTGCTTTTTCATGCTCTAGATTCAAACATGAAAAAGGTACTGAGTACCTTTTATACCCTCGACGTTCTCGTTAAATATCTAGTGAAAAGGTATCGAGTATGCTTTTACTGCTTTTTCAGACTCGTTAAAATGGATTACGAAAAAATGGAAAAATCTATAGGGTCACCGTTAAGATTTTTTCAGGTTCTTTTAACACAAAAAGATTGCCAAGCAAACTTGATTCTTTCATGCTTTAAAAGTATTTGAAAGGTTGTCTAGTCGGTGATAGTTTACCCCTTTTTCAGACCAGTTATACTCATTTTACAAAAAAGGTATACTCTAGTTCTTCAGGGCTAGAAGAGTTCTCCTAGGTATCAATTTATACTTTTTCAGACCTTGGGGACTAAATCTATGAAAAATTCCATTTTGGAGTCTTCTTAGTCATTTCAGACTCTCTAAACATGAAACAATGCATGAGTTTACCTTCTCCAGACTTGTAAAATTAAAATTTGAAGGAACCTTTCTGGGAATGAACCCGTCCTTTCTTAGGTTCATAAAACATATGAGAATGGACTCATGCTCTGATGAGCTATATTGATTGTTTGTTACCCTTTTCAATCTCGTTAAAAAGAAAAGAGGTACTCATCCATTACGATGGGGAAAGTAAGAGAATGGGGAACATTTTTCATTTCGTATTAATGGAATCTCACATTCCACCCTTGAAGATAGAACCTATCTGCATTTTCCTTCAAACAGTTGGGTTTTCAGCTTGTCATCGAGTCGATCCACTTTCAAGAGTCAGTTAACTCATTTGAGTCAATTCAAAGAATGTATCATCTTAACTTTGTATTTATATGTCTAGTCTCTTCGTCATTGAGTCAATGCTGCTAAGTCATTTTTCACGTTGTCCAATGTTTAAGGGAAGTATCCATCATAGTCTACCTTTGTAGTTGCTTTTAATTCCTTCGAGTCAGCCACATCTGAATTAGTCCTATAGTTGTTTTCATCACTTCAACATCACTTTTGTTCCAAGTTTTGTGTATATGATGGGGGAAACATCATGGCCCTCCTTCAATGAGTCTATTCCCGTCAAAACCAAAACATCATCCAGAATTAGCCTTAGAAACCAGTCAAGTACCTTGAAGACTGCATGCCTAAATGGCAGGTTTCCTCACTTTCGATAGTAGGCTTTCATCACTGGCATCTAATTGAAAGATTTTGTCAATTGATCGACTCCAACTTGTCTATTCACATTTAGAGGAATGTATTAGGATACCTTGGGGATCATTGACATCAATGATGATTTCCCTTACGCTTGTTATTGGTATACATAAATTATTGATAATCAAGTGGTTTCTACCATGTTTGACATAAGGACATGTATTCACATGGATAGAATCGTATTGTTTGGTATTGGAATGAGGACCCTAAATGGTCAGGTATTCACTTGAATATGTGCCTATCTTCAGGTTTTAATGGAGTATTTCTTGAAGTCATTGCATGGATCCACATTGTATGTCTAGAGGCTATGCTTAGGTTTGGGTAAGGGTGGCATAGATCTACAGTGTATATTCCATAGCTATGTCCTGATTTGAGTCTTATTGATCATGGATATACAGTGTATTATTGGTAGCCATGAACTTGTCATTATGCATGGATCTACAGTGTATTGGTCTGCAACCACGTTTTGAGTCAGATATTTTCGAGTTGGTCGTCTATCAAGTCTTCATTCACCACTCTCTTGCCTCTGATTCTAGATCATATCTAGCAAAGAGTTTCACCTATCATCCCCTTCTAGCTTCATACTTTGGGGGGCATTATGTTACACCTGGAATTGGTAGCTATGCGCAATCCCCTGAAGTGGCATGGCCAGGACATATTTTGGAGAATCTTTTTCCCAATCCTAGGATGTATAATGCACCTTGTCTCTTGATATAGGGTGTCAGACATGCCTGACGCCTTCTACCTGCTGACATAGTACGCTGATGACACCTTTTCCCTCAAGGCATAGAGCACCGACGCTACTTACCCATATGCATAGAGCATAAACATTGTTAAAAGGGTAAAAAATGAGGTTTTGAGAACCTTATAGATGAAATTCTTCGTGGAGGATGATCCCAACTGCTTGGATTAGGTGGCACTAGAGCTCCTAGCCCCTAGGGATCATTCCCTACCTTCCTCCCAAAATATCTCAACCCCTTTAGGTTTCCCTTTCCCTATTTATACAAGTCTTTTCTCATGAGTGAAAGAGGGGGAGAATACCAAGAGAGCATCTTCATGCTGCTGGAATCATAGCTAGTGTAGGAGCTAAGAGAGTGTCATTGCAAGTGAGGCTTGTAAAGTTTGTAGAATGCATATAAGAGTGATGCCAAAAGTATCATGAGATTTAAGCTCCAACATCAAGGCTTCGATTGTAGTTTCTTACTCTCTATATTATTAATACAAACACGTTCTCATTTTCCATAAACGAATTGTGTTAATATCAACTGTTTATTACTTTTTTCCTTGACTATTAGTATAGACATTTAGATTGTATTTTTTATTTCACCATTTTCTCTTGTTCTTCATGCTATTTGCAGGTACGCTCGGTCGCAAAGGATCTGTAAGGCAAGGAAAACCTCCATTACTGAGGTAAGGAAAGATTAAACATTCAAGTAATTCAATTATCTAGGAGAAGGATGCATCATTATGGTTTTTTGTTCAATATTTTCCTCATGTAGGCCAGGGGAAAAAACTGTGTCTACATTGATTGAACTATTCCTTGTAACATCCCAAGCAGGAAGTGCAAGGATATCCTCCTCCTCTGTCCACAAAGAGGAAGGGCTAGGGTCTATAGCAGGCTCAAGTGCAGCTTAATACGCAACCTCCACTACAGACAACATAATTCTTGTCCTAGTAGGTCTAGCATGTTCATCTGAAGTGCTCGAAGAAGGAAGAGTCAATGGGTCATCCAAATACATAGTACGAAATGGGACCGAACTCAAAGGTGATGAAGCACTACTAGGGGTAGAGCCAATAGCTAGGATCAGTTCAGAAATATTAAAAGTTCCCATTAATGACGGATACATTCTGACACCAACATTCTATGTTGTTAGATGAGAATTATCAATAGCTGGGATAGTCAATCTTGACGATGCAGAGGAACATGAATTATCAAAAGACATCTGGTCAATCGTCACAATCTGATCCTCAAAAGGGAAGCACACTACTCTAAATATGGACGATACGACTGCATTCATAACGCAAATCCATTTTCGACCGAGTAAAAGGTTGTAGTCGAGGGGCACATGAACCACCTCAACCTTAACTCGCACAGTCTTCCCTCCCAAATATTAAAAGTTCCCATTAATGAAAAATACATTCCAACACCAAAATTCTCAGTTGTCAGATGAGAAATATCAATAGTTGGGATAGTCAATCCTGACGATGCAGAGGAACTTGAATTATCAAAAGATATCTAGTCAATCGTCACAATATGATCCTCAAAAGGGAAGCATACTACTCAAAATATGGACGATATGATCGCTTTCATAACGTAAATCCATATCCGACCCAGTAAAAGGTTGTAGTCAAGGGGCGCATCAACCACCTCAACCTTAGATCGCACGGTCTTCCCTCCCAAATGGACTTGAAGAGAAGGAATAATTTCATGCTTCCGAAATGATCATCCATCAAACGCAGTCAACATGGTCATCGAGTTTGATAACGTGGGTGAGCCAAGGGATTTCTAACAAGCCAGAGCTATCATGGAGGCTGAAGTGCCTTTATCAGTAACTGCACGTTTAATGGTGTTGTTGAGACACTCCACATGGAATAGAAAGGCCACATGGTAAGGCAAGTGAGGTTGGAACTCATGGGTTTCAAATATGATTACGATGGAGGCATTATGATCAACTACTTCGAGAGCAAACAATAATGGTCTTGACTGTGAAGGATAGGTATGAATAACTTCCATAGCTGACATCACATAGGGAGTCTGGCACAAATCCTTGACAATAGAGTAATCCTGGGCACTTGAGCATTAGGATTGCGTCTCGAATGCTTAAGGAATCCCTTAGGTATGCAAGGTATCACTTCAGTCTCATCAATTCACAACATAATTTTAGGAGGTGCAAGCTCTTTCCCTAGGTTGGGTTTTGATTAACCGTAATCTTTCGAGCAAGTCACAACATTAGTAGTTGATATCATGTTGATGCACCATGGCCACCTTTTGCCACCGATAATTTTTGATACCCACTAGAACTGCTTCTAGTGTCCATGGTCCTCGAAGCCATGTTTTAATTATGAGATAAAGGGTCAGTCAACATAGCTGGGCTCTATGCGATGTACTTTGAGGCATCCTCAATACGAGGGCACAAGTATTTCAGATAGTCTCCCCCACAAAGTTTGCAATGGAATTTAACCTTCCGCTTAGGATTCTTGTAGCCCCCAACATTATCCATATTCTTGTCATCATTCTGATTCTCCTTCCTATTCCCACCCCGTTTATTATTTCTTCCCTTTCTTCTATTTCTTCCGAGATGTTGGTCACCCTTATAATTTGACAACTGCACTAAGTGTACATTCATCGACTGGGTGGGAGTGGATAAGGCCATAGCTTGTCCGGCCAGTTACTGATTAATAGACAAATATTGCATTTGATGTGTAACATAGTCTACAAGCTTGTTACTTACAGAGCCAACAATACCATCAACATGTGGCCCACGCTTGAACTTAGGATTGAAGTTATACTGTGGTGCATTAGGGATAATCTCATATAAAAGACCAGACTGAGCATAAATAAAATACAACTCTCAAGCCCTAAAGATAGCCTGTTCCTCATTACACACTCTGAATTTCAAAACATATTTCATGATATAAGGAAATAAATATTTGAGCAACCATTCCAATAAAAAATCGTGTGTAATGTTAGACTTTATCAACCTGTTTTGTCGGCACCACTCTTGAATATTATCAGAAATATGCGTAGTTTTATCTTGTCAAAATGTCAACAAGATATCGGTATCAGAATCATAATGTACCGGTAGTTGAAAGTGTTTAATAAAGGTCATGGCCAAGTCATTAAAAGTATGATAGGTGCCCCCAGGTAGCTCTATATACCATTTTTTGGTAGGACCTGTAAGGGTGCGTTAAAATAGTCATAGAGGAATAGAGTCATGGTTCAATGAGTTTGAAGAGAACCACAGATAGAAAGTAGTAGCATGCTTTGTAGGGTCCTCACCATTCTTACCTTTAAAATTCAAAATGTACAAAGGAATTTTGGTGGGAACAACTAACCACATCGGATCATTAGACACTGGATCATTGGTCAACTTCGAAAGGTCAGGTAGGTTCAAAGTAGCCAAAAATGGTAACCTATATTGTGCCATAGGATTCCATGTCCCATGAAGAGGTTGATTCACATAGGGTTTATTGTGATAAAGGTTGTATCCTTGACTAGTTAGATAATAACCCCCTCCCATATCTCCCCTATAAGGTTGCATAGGGATTTGATGAGTAGGTATTCCTTGAGAAGGAGCCACCATATAACCATAGTTATAAGATTGATAGACTGGTTCCCCCCCGGACAAATAAGGAGGTATATGGCCTCCGAATACAACAACACCACCTAATGCGGGGACAACGTAGTTATATGGAGCACCACTTCCCAAGGGACCGTATGGGACATAATTAGGAGGATGCGACATGAGGAAGGAATTTGAAGGAATGAGTATGGTGGATGATGGGATAAAATATGGAATGTAAGAAGTGGCCCCAACATTCACGTATCCACTATCACTCCCAAGAGAGTGAACCCTATGATCAATACCATATGAAGGGATCTAAAATCCCCCCACAAATGGATCACAGGGTGCAATATGACCATTTCCAAACCTATGAGCAAGAAAAGGAGTAGTGGTTCCCCAAGCCCAACACTAGGGTCCACATTGGGATCAGTGGAGGATAATGTGTAGTGAAATTTGGCACGCTGAAAGTAATCAAACCCGTGCTAGAGGGAGTGGGATGAGTTTCAACACCCAACCTCTCCGAGGAAAACCTCCTATAGGAAACTATAAGATATAAAAAATGGGGTCAGTAGTATGGGAAGTACTAGCTCCTGAAGGTTCGGTGTAATTGGAGTTCCAGGTATCCATATGGTTCCTCCCCCCAATCCGGATGATGGATATGGATTAAAATTTGGGTTCTCAAATGTAGTACTCATAACAAGAACCATATGTGAGTCAAGGTGCACTAAAGGTTTCCTAGAATGTCTAGTCCTCTTCCGAGGAAGAGGAGAGGGGTTCCAAGGAGATAATCCTGCTAAATGTCGAGATTAATGAGGTGCCAAAAATTGACCCACAAAGGCTCAAAATAACAAATACTCAACTACTTACGATTTCTAAAGACAACTAGCGCACAAAGAGAAAACCCCTAAGCCAACTAGGTCATATGCAAACAAACATAGAGGGAGGATAACTGAGCTCCCGAATGCATTAGGTATGTCTCACCTAACAAAGGCCTAAGAGTCCCATACACTACAAGAGAATTTGTGTAACCAATTATAGTGGCACTCAACTTCAACACAGATAACGACTATGTTTTTCGACCCCTACCTGGCCAAGACACTCGCATAATAACCTCTATAAGTACCCCCCGTGATACCTAGGTAAGGAAACTAAGGTCACCTCAATATAACCAATGCTTAGGCGAAAATTCATAAGAGGAATCTACAATATGGGCAGAGTAACAAAGTTCAAATCTTGAAAGCACCAAAGGTACCTCAAGAGCCCTCATATACGAATAAGATCATGGAAATATCTCTAGCGCTCAACAAATAGTGGAAAGGGGCTATCCCCACCACAAATGTGTACGATTCCTCGTGCTTAACTCCTGTGTAAGAGGAGCCTCTTGAGAACACTAATTATACTAAGGATTTCACTTCTCACATGGGCAGACACCTAAAAGTTTTGTTTCATAGTATTGGAAGGATTTACTCATGATACCCTATTCCAAGACTCTACAATCCTAATCTTGCTGGTGCACCTCTTTCAAATAAAAATGTGTAATCAATTTTAATTTAAGCATTAATTTTAATGGTTTTGATTACTCAAGGGTAATGAACATGTAAGTAGTGAGGTTAAGACTTAGAAATGAAGCAAAGATGCACACCTAAAAAACAATGCCAAGTGAAACTTGCTTTTATTCATGAAAAAGGGGGTATGCCACTACATGCAATACAAAATTTCTTTTCAAATTCCCATGCAATCATTCCTATGTGAAAAGTCTGATCACTAGTTCCATCTAAGCAAACCTAATGCAAGTACCAATTCAATGCATATGCACAATGCAATAAACATGCAATAAATGAAATGAAAATGCAATAAATGAAATGAAAATGCTATAAAATAACCCTACAAATTACTAGACCTCGCAACAGGAGACAAACAAGCCAATCAAGACATTGAGACCAAGGAGGCCAACACACTAATAATAAAACAAAAAAGATATAAAATACAAAAATAATTTTCAAATAAATTCAATGAAAAAAGACGTATCTGTTCACAACAGAGGCAGTCAACAGGAAACACAGGGACCTAGGAAGACTCAGCGATATTCACAATCCACCTAGAACCTCCACACATCCAAATATCAAGCACAAGGAGAGATGTACACAACTGTTCAAGGAACAATAACGTATGTATGTGACTGTATGTACTGTAACCCATGTATATACATGACCGTGAGTTCTATGACTCACGTATACAAAGGAAGAGGTGGTAAAAAATTAGCTAAGACTCAAATTAATTTAAGGGACTTCCAATAACTCAACCAACCACTGAACGCAACACAGAAACATAGAGAAGCAGAGAGAAAATCAAGCCAATCATGCACCCAAACCCCAACAAAAAGGAAATCCCTAGCGGAGTCACCGATTCTATTACAGAGAAGATTTCCCATGGGTTGGGGTGGACCGTAATAGATAGGATGACACCAGAACTAAACCCATTTCCAAGCATGCTTAATATACAAGCGAAACTAACACTAAGGGATAAAGGGGCATACCTTATTTTGGACGTTCGTAGTAGATGCTCATTGAGCATTCAATCAAAATTGTATCTACACATTTCCCTCAATAACAACAAGATATACAAGCATGATATATGTAAAGAGTTAGAATCTAATCTAGCATGTTATATTCCAATACATATCCAAAGTAATTACATCCATGGATAAAAATATATATAATTACATAGGAAATGGATATTTCTATTAATATGAACAAAGATAAATATGGAAAACTCTGTTGGCACCTCGTCGAAATCGAGAAACTGAGTCCCTCCACCTAGGCCTCCACCAATTCAATCCTCCATACAAAGGCAACCTCACAAAGATCAAGGCAAGCTTGGGAAATAGCACTAAAGACTGCTTCAAGGACAAAGGGATACAAAATCAAGCACATAAGAATGGGGCACAATTCCACTATAGTATATTTGCTCTCCAAAGTTCTCCTCTTCTAATGCTTCATAGTAGCTCAATATATAGACCTTCAATATGGGGTGAAGGGTCAAATTGGAGTGTTTCTTGGAATATTGAAGGCCAAGGGACAAGTCCTTTGTTACTTGGTGGGTGAAAAATCCAATTTTTGTTTTTTGTTTTGAACAAATTCCCTGATGTATGCAGATGAAAGTGGTGCAAGCTATGTATACACAAGTTGTAGACTTGTGACCCACGTATACATATAAAAATGTCTTTTAAAGGGTTCCACTGGAGCATTAGGGTCATAGTGAGCAAAAAGGGGTAAAAGGAGTCTGCATAGGGACAAGGATAGACCATCAAAGAATGATGTATTAGGTGTGGAAAATCATGCTATAAGAGTAGAAATGTGAATGAAGATGGGGTGAATGTAGGAGTGAAATTTAGTTAATGCAAGTTGTGGCTACTTAAATCCTAACTAAATGAAAAAAACATAAGATATAGAGGTGAATTCAATTGATCCAGGTGGATACTGGTGGCCACCCATATATTCGATTGAGTTACAATGGTTCTCCATCTTCTTGGCATATTTCTATGGTTTTCTTTGTCCTGAACTTTGGAGGTTTTTTTAAGTACCTGAACGGTGTTTTTTAGACATTTGGGGTCCAAGAGTTGCCATGACATTCCCTAATCCAAACCAAAAGTTTAACTCTTCAATTAGTTATTTCTAATGAGCAATCATGCATGTTGGAAACCTTATTGCAAGGATTATGGATCCTTGTAAATATTGTAAATACTTAATTTTAGTAACTACAATAAGAGGAAGAGTCACTAAGGATGAGTAAAACACCTTTGGAAGGTGAAAACCATGGACAGATCCCTCATGTATTTATAAGGAACTTACACTCAATGAAGTCCAATCAATCATGGAGCTATTCCATTAAGTGGTATAAGAGCCTTGGCCCATGTTTAATTCCCCCAAGTTATGTCGGAGGAGAGGCATTGGACTAACCATCACACCTCTGGGAATTAATCTTGTGGACTAGCTGCCATCTTGGGAATATGTGCTTGGTTTGAGAGTGTACTAACATCTGTAGGATTTGGTGTAATGTAAAACCTTAATATGGTATCCGAGACTGGTTTTTCCATAACTCATACTAGGTCAATGAATCTACGTAGTGTGGCATATTTCCTTAGTTTTCCATATTCCATGTTGTTCCAGTATTTCTTTCACATCCCTAGAGTATTGTCTTTTGGGTTTGTTTCCTATGCCATCTAGTCTTCTCCAAGATGCTCAATCTGCCTCTAATGTTTTTCATGTATCTCTTGCATCCATAACTCCTCTCCTTAAACTGTGTACCCCCTGCATGTGTTACTCTCTCCTCCATACCCATGCACCTCCTCACAACCTATGCACTCTAATTCTGAGTTGATTTGTAAACTTTCAATATAGTCTATGTGGAGTTTGTGTGTTGATGTATAACTTTGTCTTAATCACTCTCTCCTTATTTCATTCCACTTCTACCACATATACGGAAGAAAACCTAATTCGCATACCCCATGGTCACATTCTTGTGTTGTATTGCATGATATTCAAGATGCAAGTATTTGTTGTTTTTGCTAGTGAAGGGGTTTCGACATTTACAGTGTGTTGTTTTTGTGGATCTCAATATTGACTGAGTGTTATTTTTTAGGATCTCGATATTGATTGAGTGTTATTTTTGCTGATATGTAAATCCATGTAATAGAATACATGGTTCTCTAAAAGCAGAAAGTTCATAGGGAATTTTATTATCATTATCAGATAGTGTCCTCAAAATATTGATTGAGATATAAACCTAAGACCACAACTCCTGCTATTTTGCGCAACATTTTTGAAGGATATGGGACGTGTGACTAATGTGGGGTTTCTGAAGAATCAACACCCGCATTGAATAGAAGAGGATTTATCTTGATTTGAGTGATGTATCATATAGCGTGTGATGTTGGAGGAGTTTCCATCAGAGAAACACATTGGCCCTAAGCACCATCAACTAGAGTCCAAACCCTGAGTTGATCATCATGGTGAAAGCGTGAACCTCCTGTTTATGAAACATTTTTTTCTTCTATTTATAAATTGATAAATGTATTTGAAACAATTTTTTCTTAATCTAGATGAATGTCATATGAATTGCATTAAAATAGTTTTGACAATGTGTATTACACACGTCAAAATTATTTTTGTAAGCACTATGTAGTTTGGTGTTAGAGGATATCATAAAAATTTTTGAAGACACCAAAGGCTATATTGCAAGAGTTCATTGCAATTTAAAATTTACAAAACACATCAAGATATGGTACAAACTATTATATACGACATATTACTTGCATTACAAATATTGTAGAAGACTGCAATGAAGAATGATATTGTTTGGATGTTGCATTCCTCAAAAAATTTACACAAATTCTAAGTGCTGGCAGAGACTCAGACCTACACCTATTGTTATTTGGTATACTTATTTTCATTGTAGATTGTTTTTCGTCAAAGATGCACTCTTTGGCATCCATCATCAGAGTTATGCTTATCGAAAAGAAAACTACCATGAATAGTTGAGGAATATAAAGAACATGCTTATATTCAACTATCTATGGGAATACATCTAGTAAGAACAAACCATTGAAACAAATACTGGTTAGATGCTAATTGCACCAAATCCATATGCAACTAACATAAATCTCGTCATATGGAAGAAAACAGACAAGAAGGAATATGTGTTGATAATTTCTACTATAAGTAAAGAGGTGAGTCGTCATATAGTTCCGATTAAAGAATCTTATGGCACTTTTAATAAATTGAAGGATTTATACGACTCACACTCAGAATTCGAACTCATAAAATTGTTGGTGAAGAACTTCAACGTTGAGTTAAAGAACAATGATTCCATGGCTTTAGCATATGAAATCAAATTGATCATGCATGACATTGAAGCCACTAAAGTAAATATATACCTTCTGCTTATATCATTTATCAAGGGAATCTACCCCTCATATTCACACTACCTTGAGTCCCTTCAAGCTAGTAGTCAAATGAAGTCCCTTGCGTTTGAAATGTTGGTGGAAAAAATTGCAAAATGTGAGAAAGCATTAAAGAAGAAGACAACTCATCTTGCCAGAGAGTCCGTGTATTACTAATAAAGAGAATAAACAATGCAATGATTTGTCCAAAGGAGAAGGTAGTAAAAGAGGACATGGATGAAACAATTTTGGAGGCAAGGTGGTAGACATAATCAAGGCAAGAGATCCGAACCTCAATACACTCGTTTCCGAAAGGATGGATATGATGCAAACCATTATTGGGATCTATTGGATAAGGTCAAAGACAAGCAAAACCATAAGAAATAAGACAAATGTAAAAATCAAGAGATGGGTAAAGCACCCAAATCTGCTCACTTTGTTGTTGCACATTGTCATGTTGGACTAAATGAAGTTTTATTCAATACTTCATTTTCTTCTTGGAGAGATACATGGATGCTTGACACTGATGCAAACTCATACATGACTTTTAGAAAATATTTATATGAAGAACTAAATGACAATGTAAATGGATTAGTGTATTTTTCATGTAAGTCCAACCTCAATCTTAATGGAATTGGTTCCATCAGGCTCAAACTACCCATATCCCCTTATTTTTTTCTACATAATGTTCTCTATCTTAAAGTTGCAAATAATTTTCTTGTCCCTAGTGCACATTCGAAATCAAGTCCATTCCATCCACATGTTCAATGGATAATAGAGGTAAGGAGGTCCTTTGACAACCAAATCATCATGATCGGATGAGAATATGGGAAGTTGTTGAAGCTGAAAGGAACATCTATAAGAGCTCAGAATTTTTCCTACCTCTCACAACACAAAGAGGGTATATTGTCTTTTAAGATTTGTGGCATGCTAGATATGGGCACATTAACTATAACAGTATCTGATTGTTGAAAAATAATGTTGTTCCTAATTTTCCCACCATTCCAAAGAAGCTGAAATTGTGTGATGCTTGTATTCTTGGAAAACATAGTAAGCAACCATTTCATGAGTCAAATTTTAGAGAATGTAGAAAGTTAGAGTTGATACACTATGACTTGTGTGTCCCCATGCCCATTCGTTCTGCAAATGGTATTAAATATCTCATGACCTTTGTTGATGATCACATCAGGGTGTGTTGGTTCTATTTATTAAGAAATAAAATTGTAGCATATGAAATAGTCAATTTTTTTAATGTATGGATTGAAAATGAAGCAAAATTTCACATTGGCACACTTTATATTGATAATGGAAAATGATACACTTCCAGTGATTTTGAAATCTATCTTCGTCAACAGGAGATTAGGTATCAAACTACAGTTCCATACAATCCTCAACATAATGGTGTAGGAAAAAGAATGAACAAAGCTCTCTTCAATATGGTACGCTCCATGCTATTTTTCAAGAATGTCAATTTGATGTTTTGGGGTGATGAAACTTTATGTGCAGTATATTTGAGAAACATAAGTCCAATTCATGCTCTTGGAAACAAAATTCCACACAAAATTTGGTATGGATGAATCCCTTTAGTGAGCCATATGAAGATCTTTGGTTCCACTTGTTATGCCTTAATTCAAAAGGAACAAAGAAACAATCTTGGTGCAAGGAGTTGGAAGTGAATCTTCTTGGGGTACTCAAACACCACCAAAACATATCATATTTACAATAAGGTAAACAAAAAGTTTATTCTTTCTAGATCATTTTATTGAAATGAATAAAAATAACTATTCTATTAAGAGGTATCTTGATTGTCTGGAAACAATTGCCCACATAAATACCTTTGATGAAGGTAATACTAATACTCCACATCTTGAAGGGGGGATCCCTATTTTGTATAAATATATGGAATCTCCTTGTAAACAACATCACCCCCGTAATGAAGAAGTTCCTACAACTTCACCATAATAGGAGGTTCAATTGGATGATGTGATTTAGTGGATTGAAATATTGAATTTTAAAGAGAATGAAGAACCACCAACTGAGCAACCTGGACCTTCACAAAAAGTTCTAAAATGGGTCACAAAGACACTTGAAAGAGTCCATCCTTATGAAGCTGGAAATATGGGAAGAAGAATTTGGACCAAACAAGACAATGGAAGAGATGCAGATAATTCAAATTCAGGTGATGTAGAAGATATGGATGTCTCATATGATTGTGAATTGAATTTATCTACTAACCTTGAACCAACTTCATTTGAGAAAGTTTCCACTCATGATGAGTGGCAAGAATCTATTTAAAATGAATATGATGTTCTCATTAATAATGGGACTTGAATTTTGTGGACCTTCCATTTGGAACCAAACCAATTGGTTGCAAGTGTGTCTACAAGAACATATCAGATGGTTCACTTGAAAAGCACAAGGCGAGGCTTGTGGTGAAATTTTTTGCACAGAAGGAAGGCATTAACTATGAGGCGACTTTCTCCCTTACAACAAAATGGGATACCATGCAAAATTCATTTTCTTTGCTTACAAAAAATGGGCTGAAACTTCATCAGATGGATGTGAAGATTGATTTTTTGAATGAAGAATTGAAATGGAATGTTTTCATGTCTCAACCAAAAGGATATTTGGTGAAGGGTAAATAATTCAAAGTATGAAACTCATTAATTCATTGTATGGCCTAAAACAAGCATCTCGTGCATGGTACAAAAAATTAATTTAACATCTTTTGAAGTTGACTTTAAAATATTTTAATATTGATGATGCAAAATTGTTTGTCAAGAAAATTGGAATATATGTTGTATATATTACAGTGTATGCAAATGATATTTTCATGATGGGGAACAATGAAAGCTATAAATTGCATCCATAAATAAAGAGTTGAACAAAAAATTTGAGATGAAAGTTTGAGAAAACTTCACTGCTAATTGGGATTCTAGGAACTGAAGTGACTCAAAATCCCAAGGGCATATAATTAGAAGAAGTACGTTGAAGAATTGTTGAATAGATTTGGCATGGGAGAGTGTAACCCTCTCTTTAATCCAATGGAATAGAATTTGAAGATCACATAAAACGAAGGAAATGAATTTGAGGATGAAACGAAGTACAAACAACTTGTGGGAAGATTTATCTACCTTACCACCACCATACTAGATATTTTATTTGGTATTGGGATCCTTTCCATGTTCATGCAAAAGCCTTGTGAAGGACATTGGACCACTACCAAAATAGTTCTAAGATACTTGAAGGGGACTCAATACTTTGGACTCAAATATTCTAAGGTGGATGATTTCAAACTTATTGGGTATTATGATTTACACTTTGATGGGGCCAAAGAGATAAGAGTGTATGCTTCAGGATAAATCATGAGTCTTGTATCAACAACTATCTCCTAGATATCACACAAATAGACAGTTCTACTGGATTCCAAAATAGAGGAATAATATGTTGTTGTAGAAGCAACAAAGGAGATCACATGACTTAGGAAAATACTTGAGGATTTTCAGGATAAACAAGATGATCCCACTCTCATATTGATCGATAATAATTCCACAGTTAAGTTGGCCCTCGTCAATGACACGCGTTACTTAGATAAAAGGCCTAATTAGCCTTCCCACCGATAAAATCAGAAGCCCTCTAGTTATGGCACAATTTTTGTATGCAAGGTAATATGTTCTATTATTATATGTTATATATCCAATATAAACTAATTAATGTAAAATGTAGAAATGTTAATGAAGATGGGGTGAATGTAGGAATGAAATGCAACAAATACAAGATGCAACTAATTAAATCCTAACTAAATGAACAAAAATCAAGATCTATAGGTGCAATCAATAATAGTGATAATATCTAATCATTGTTATCATAAGTAAACCCAAATTGAAGCATCTCAAATATATCCCAAAGTGAAATAATTTGATTTCCAAGTTCTAACATAGTAATTATGTTGTATTGAAGAAACATTTCTAACAATTGAAGTTAGAAAACGTTTGATATAGACGTGAGCTCAAGGGTGTTGTTGGATCTATGAAATGATAAGACCTTATTGATGTGGTATTTTAATCCTTGTCAACAACACATGTTACCTAGTTAAAAGTCCCAATTAGTTTTCTCACTGTTGAAATGGAAAGTCCTTTGGTTATGGTCTCGTTGTTTTTTTTTGTAATTTCAGAGACTAATGTATTGAATTAAAATAGTAATACAATAAAAAATACATCTCATAATGATTGTTCTGCAAGTAGAATGTGGAAGAGATAGAGGCAAGACCTCCCCCTCAGGGGAATTCATCCTTTTACAAACAAAATGATCCTCCCAGTGGAAGGGAAAGCAGATCATGGTAATAGCAAAATTGACAGTCTTAAAGCATAAAAAAATGAGAATAAATTTTGTAATAAATAGGAGAGTCTAAACCCAAGATGGCCAAATCAAAAAGAAAAAACACAAGAACCATGAAACCTGGATTAAGGATTGGAGGGTGGCTTCTCCTCTATAGGAACCCCATAGATGAAACCAAGCTGAGAGTTTGGTCGACCAGTCACTAGGGGAGCAAGTGGGTTGATGGAAGCTTGTACATCACATTTTTCGGGTCTCATGACATCACTGCTGGTATCTTCTTCACTATTGGTGTCCTCCTCGCTGGTGGAAGGAATCTGTTTGACCGAGAGAGTCTCGGTTTTCCTATACTCGGGCGTGATATTGATAGCAGATTTACCTTTCTTTGTGCTTGATATGGTCCTCTGAGGAGGAGTAGGAAAATGTTCAATGTCCATAGGAGCTACAGAAGGATTCAAGGAGGGAGCTGGGGGATCAGTTTGGGAGCTAGTGAGACGGAGGATAATCCTGACTAGAATATTTTTGACAGCCTAGTAATTATGCTTGTGGAGGACCATTCAGTTCAATGATAAATTTGAACCTGTAAGCTCATCCTCCCTATTGTCTAAGAGTTGATGGAGAAAATCAGGAATTTACATGTCATAACCGTCTATGTTGGCTTGAGCTGTGAGACTTTTGGCATGCTCATTGACATTTCCATGACCACCACATCCACCAGAGGCAGAGAGTGATGAAGATTTTGAGCGTCAACAGAGAGGTTGAGTGCAGGAGTCTGTAAGCTCGAACGCTCTTCTGTCGCCTCTGACTCTGCAGAATGATTGACCTTCATAGGATTGAATAAGAGAGAGAAAATGAGGTAAAATATTGTGAGAAGGATTCCCATAAAGGGGAGACACAGATATAGAAGCACCATTAATATCGCTATTACTTTGCATGGAGAGACAGAGTATGAGGTGACGGAGGGGAGGTCACCTCCCATCATGAACTTGGAGATCCCGCATCATTCGAGGTGGAAGCCAACCCAAAAAATTTAAGGAAGGGATGAGGGGGTGTTAAGGGAGTGACATCCATGGATAGTTGTGTGTCCCGCGAGTTGCTCCCTCTTGTCTATGTGGCACGTGACCACCCGCATCTGAGCGGTTATGTTCTAGTTGTTGTATGGAAGGTAAGATGTTTTATTATGCTATGGTATATATCTAATATAAACTAACTAATGTAAAATGTAGAAATGTGAATGAAGATGAAGTGAATGCAGGAATGAAATGTAACAAATGCAAGATGTGGCTACTTGAATCCTAACTAAATTAACAAAACATAAGATCTAGAGGTGAATTCAATTGATCCAAGTGAATATTGGTGACCACCGAACTATTCCAGGGTTTCCCATGGGGAAGAAGAGAAAAAAAATGACCAAGTCACGAGGAAGGTTGGGGTTTCCCGCGGGGAAGAAGAGAAAAAAAATGGCCAAGTCGTGGGGAAGGTTGGGGTTTCCCGTGGGGAAGAATAGAAAAAAAATGACCAAGAGTTACAATGGTTTTCCATATTCTTGGAATTTTTTTTTGTTTTTCCATTCCCAAACTTTTGAGGTTGTTTTGAGGCCCTAAAAGGTGTTCTTTAGACATTTGGGGTCCAAGAGTTTCCATGACATTCCCTTCACCCAATGAAAAGTTTAACTCTTCAATTAGTTATTTCTAATGAGAAATCATGCATGTTCGAAACCTAATCTGCAATGATTATGGCTCCATGTAAATATTGTAAATACTTAGTTTTAGTCACTAAAATAAGATGAAGAGTCACTAAGGATGAGTAACACACCTTTGGAAGGTGAAAACTAACGGTCACATCCCTCATGTATTTATAAGGAACTTTCAATCAATGAAATTCAATCAACCCTAGAGTTATTCCATTAAGTGGTATCATATCCTTGGCCCATGTTTAATTCCCCCAAGTTATGTCGGAGGGGAGGTGTTGGAATAACCATCACACCTCTGGGAATTAATCTTGTGGACTAGCTGCCACCCTGGGAACATGTGCTTGGTTTGAAAGTTTACTAACATATGCATGTTTTGGTGTAATGACAAACCTTAACATGTTATCAGAGCTTGGCTCTATCGTAACTCATGTCCCATTAGTTCTACATAGTATATCATATTTCCCCACTTTGTCATATTCCTTACTCTTCCAGTCTCACTTTATCATCCCTAGAGTATTGTCTTTTGGATGTGTTTCCTCTTCCATATAGTCTACTCCAAGATGATCAATCTACCTCTAACATTTCTCATGTAGCTGTTGCATCCATAACTCCTCTCCTTAACATATGTACCCCTTGCATGTGTTACTCTCTCCTCCATACCAATGCACCTCCTCACAACCTATGCACTCTAATTTTGAGTTAGGTTGTAAACCTGTATTATAGCCTATGTGTTGTTTTTGCAAATCTCAATATTGAATGAGTGTTGTTTTTGCTGATATGGAAATCCATGCAATAGAATACATGGTTCTCTAAATGTAGAAAGATCATAGGGATTTTTATTGTCATTATTAGACAGTGTCATCGAAATATTGAGATATGAACCTAAGACCACCAAACCAATTATCTTGTGTACCAGTTTTGAAGGAGATGGGATAATTGATTGATGTGGGCTTGCAGAAGAATCAATATCTGCATTGAATATAAGATGAGTTATCTTGATCTAAGTGATGTCTCATATGATGTGTGATGTTGGAATATTTTCAATAAGAGCAACATACTGGCCCTAAGCACCATCAATTGGAGTCCGAACCTCGAGTTGATTGAGATATGAACCTAATTTTGGTTTATCCCACAATACTGAGAGGGGGGGGAGGGTGAATTAGTATTGTTTGTTTTTATTTAAAATACACAAAAATAAATAATTAAGACACATATGTTATCGTGAAAACCTCAAAGGGAAAAGCACCAACACAAACTCATTATTAAGATGAATTTCCAATTTTTTTATCTGCTACTATAGAAAGGATCTAAACACACCCAAGGTTTTTCCTACAACTATAGATAGAGATGCTACAACAACTTATGGTTTTATGCCTGCTTCAATAGACAAGGATGCTACGACACCCTGTTCTCTAACTACGACTGGAAGGAGGCTTCAACCCCCGGCATACCTATGGCATGCCTTAACACCACCCTGCCACCCTGTACTGATTTTATCAGTCTTTTGGAACAGTTTGTAAACTATTCACTTTGGACTTTGTCAAGCTCAAATACAGAGACACCTAATTCTTTACACATTTATTTAATAAATACTCTTTACCTATTTCCTATCAACGCATCTCTTCATAGCTGCACTCTTTCGTATTGGATCGTGACTGTTTACTTACAGTCACAACTATTCATCATCTACTTGTTCAACCATCGCATCATTTCATCATTAAGTTTTAGCAAAGGCACCGTTTAATTCTTCCCACAGCCCAGAATCCATTTTCGCAGTCTTGTTTATCATTTTCTGGTGCTTCCATAATCTTCTTCTCCAGATACAATCCAGACAGTTGATCTTATGCCTGAATCTCTCTAGACCATTGATCTACTATATAGATTTCCCTTTTGAAACCATATTTCTGCACCAATTTTTATGCTTCAAGGTTTCCCCACCGCTGATCTTCGTCGGGCTTCTCCATGAGCATCGATCTCCATACTTGGGGATGCAGAAATGTAACATTTCCTCAAATCGTATCTCAACTTTCCACAAGATCCTTTCTGCAAGCTCCTTTCTACAAGCTCCTTTCCGCAAGTTCCTTTCCGCAAGATCCTTTTCGCAATCTTCTTTCTGCAAGATTCTTTCCGCAAGCTCCTTTCCTCAAGATTCTTTATGCAATCTTTCTTCCACAATGTTGATCTCTTGCGGAGTCTTTCTTGACCTTCGATATTTCGAATTGTGGTTTGCTAGTTCATAAAATATTTAAACGTTAATTACGCAATTTTATTTCCGCATTTTTTCTTCTGCACCGTCGATCTCTTTTAGCGGAACTAATCTCAACCGTATGATCTTGATCTTTTGTGGAACTTTGGATTTTCTGCTTAACTGTCGAAATTAATTCTTAATTGTTGGATCTAGTGCGGGACTAATATAATCCGTTCGATCTTGATTCTTGCGAAACTTCATCCTTTTGCCTATCTTTTACGAAACTAATCCTCAGCTGCTGGATCTATGGCGAGACTAACCCCTACCATCCAATAGTAATCCTTTGCGGAACTTTATCACTTCACATGTGTTTAACCTCTGCGCTAGTTCATTCAACAAGAACATTGTGAGCTGTCGATTTACTTGGATGATCGATCTCAATCGTTCAAATTTCTATAAGGTTATTCATTTTTCATTCAACCTGTAACCTTCAATAGGGTTATTCCTTTATTGTTCTGTTGATTTCAGCGTGCCACCATATATTTGACTTTCGTTAACAGTTTTGACATAAATGACAACCATTTTACTCAACAATCTCCCCCTTTGGCATTGATGGCAAGATCTTTAATCATTCTCCCCCTTTGACACCAATGACAAAGAACCTCTATGTCTGATAGCTCCCCCTGAGATTGCGCTTCATCTTCTTAGTGCTTTTGGAAAGGAATTACCCCCATATTCTATCTAAGACCCTCAAAGGCTTCCTTAGGTAGTGATTTGGTGAAAATTTCAGCAATCTGTTCTTTTGTGTCAATGTATTCTAATTTAGCAGCTTTTTGAGATACATTTTCTCTTAGATAGTGATACTTGATTGGTATATGTTTTGTCTTAGAATGCATGATATTTATAGCACTAGTGTTTTCATAGTTGATCACTATTGGATGTTAATATTTTACAAGTAGATCTTCCAGGGTTTGTTTCATCCAAATAACCTAAGTGCAATATGAGGCAGCAACAATATATCTTGGTTCTGCTATAGAGAGTGAAATGGAGGATTGTTTTTTACTTGACCATGATACTAAACAATTTCCCAGAAAGAATGCTGCTCCACTAGTGCTTTTTCGATCATCAACACTTACTGCCCAATTTGCATCAGTAAACACTTTCAAGGTAAAGCCTTGTCCTTTTGGATACCATAAACCATACTCCATGGTACCTTTTAGATATTTGATTTTTTTTTTTACTATTGTTACATGTGTTTATTTGGGAGTTGACTCGAATCTAGCCACCAATCCAATGACTTGCGTCACATATGGTCTTGTGGATGTCACATATAACAAACTGCTAATCATGGATCTAAACATGGTATGATCTACTTCCAAAGATTCATCATCCTTACTTAACTTGCAACTGGTGACCATAGGAGTACCAAGAGGTTTGGAATCTTCCATTTTAAACTTTTTCAACATATCTTTGATGTACTTACTTTGAGAGATGAAAATTCCTTTGTCTGTTGGAAGACTTGTAATCCCAAGAAAAAAGTCAATTCACCCAACATTGACATTTCAAATTCTTTCTTCATTTTAGAGGAAAAATATACACTTAGGATTTCAAGATTGCTTCCAAATATGATATCATCGACATAGACAACAACAATGATCATATTTTTATCTTCGATCTTTAGGTAAAGATTAATTTCAATGGCTCCTCTTTTAAAACCTTGTTGTTTCAATTAACTATCTAGTCTTGAAAACCACACTCTTGGAGCTTGTTCGAGACCATAGAGTGCCTTCTTCAATTTACAAACATAATCTTTGTTTTATGATAAGAGAAACCCTTCAAGTTGTTCAATATATACTTCCTCTTCTAGTTTTCCATTCAGAAATGCAGACTTGACATCCATTTGATATACTTTGAAATTTTTATGGCATGACAATGCTAAACAAATTCTGATTGCTTCAAGTCGTGCTATAGGAGCATTAGTTTCTTCAAAGTCAATACCTTCCACTTGGGCATACCCCTTACAAACCAATATTGCTTTGTTCCTTATTACTTGTCCATCTTGATTGAATTTANTTATCTTCAGGTCTTGGGACAAGTTCCCAGGTCTCATTTTTCTCAATCTGATCTAGTTCTTCATTCATGGCTTTGACCCATTCATCACTTTTTCTAGCTTATTTAAAGTTCTTGGGTTCAACTATTGAGAGTAGGGCTTGTTCAACACTTGGTAGTTGTGTTCTTGTTATGACTCCAACATTTTTACCCCCCATGATCTGTGACTCAGGATGATTCTTTTATATCCTTCTAGAAGTAGTTTTAGTGTTAGGTCTAGGGAAGTCTTCTTCATCTTCATGTGTATCTTCCTTATATTTGTTTTCTTCTTTGTTATGAATGCTCTAATCCTTTTGCAAGTCTTTTATTTCATCATCACATGTATTTTCAATACTGTCAAGTATTTTCTCCTTCCTTGGTTTTATGTCATCTACTTTCACATCAACACTTTCTACAATTTTGTGTAACCTTTGATTGTAACACCTATATGCCCTTTTGTTGGATCAGTATCCTAGAAAGATTCCTTCATTAGTCCTAGAGTCGAACTTTCCAAGGTCATCCTCGTTTCTTTTGATGTAACAGTTACTTCCAAACACTTTAAAATATTTGACTGCAGCTGGTCTCCCATACCACAATTCATAGGGGGTGATTATTCACTCTGAGTTGCCCTTTGTTAAGTATGTAGAAAGATGTGTATACAAATTCTCTCCAAAATGAATCTGACAGTTTTGCTTCATTAAGCATTGTTCTGGCAGCTTCTTGGACTGTTCCGTTTTTCCTTTCAACAACCCCATTCTGCTGAGGAGTTTTTGCAGCTAAAAATTGTCTCTTAATTCCATGTCCTTCACGGAACTCATTGAATTCATTGGAAGTAAATTCTCCCCCATTATTTGATATAAGACACTTGATTTTCATACCTGACTCATTTTCAGCCATTGCCTTGAAGATTTTAAATTTTTCAAAAGCTTCTGATTTTTCTTTGAGGAATGCCACCCTGGTCATCCTTGTGTAATCATCAATGAACAACATGAAATAGCGATCTCATTGTAGGCTTTTAGTTCTGGGTGGTCCACAAAGGTCTGTGTGTATTATTTCTAGAGGGTGTGAAGTCATATGTTCTTTCATTTTAAAACTGGCTCTGGTTTGCTTTCCATGTTGACAATGTTTATACATAGATTTTAGAGGAACTATAATTTTAGGTAGATCTCTTACAACTTCCTTCGTTCTTATTTTGGCAATATTTCCAAAACCTATATGTCCCAACCTTCTGTGCCATAACCAACTTTCATCTACCATACTTAAGTAACATTGGTTTTCATTTTCCAAGATGTATACATTGTTCATATTTCTCATAGCAATGCCAACGACCTTTCCTGATTCCTTATTCTTGATTTCACATTTTTATGAGTCGAAGATACAAATATGTCGTTGGTTGCATGTTTAACTTACACTAAGAATATTAGGCTTGAGGTTTTCAACTAGAAAAACATTTTCTGCTTTGATCCTTTTGTTGACAACAACTCTTCCTTTGCCGATTATTTTGGAGGACATAATGTCTCCAAAAAGTGACTTTTCCCTTATTATCTTTTAGTGTTATGAATTTGCTTGGGTCACCGGTCACATGTTTTGAACAACCACTGTCCAAGTGCCATAAGTTTTGGCTTTCAGTTGCACATAAAGCAATCATGGAACTTTCCTTTTCTTCCTTTTCTCTCCAATACTTTTGGCTTTCAGTTGCACATAAAGAAATATCAGATATTGGAATGGTTCATACCTTAACCAAACGAAGGTTGATCCAAGTAGCCCTTCAGTCTTCTTCTTGCTCCTTTTGCTCCAAGAGACCCGAAAAACAAATTATACCTTCCTCAAACCAATATGACCACATATAAAGCAATGATTATCAAATAAATATGAAATAATAATCTGATTAACATCATCATATGATCATAAACAGAGATTCAATCACACATTGAACAATTATTTGGGAAGAAGAAGGACATCACATATTTATTAATCTTGAAAGCAAGTACAAATATACCTTCTCTTCAAGTTGGGCACCTCACAAAACCTTGATCTGGTTCTGTTGCTTCTCTTCTCCAAGGAACTTAGCCTCCAAGCTCTGCAACACAAGGAGAAAGATTCTAGGGCAAAGGTGTGGGAAAAGAGAGCTCCAATTCCTCCAGCATAACAATGAAAAGATTCTAGTATCCTCTCATGGACCTACCTACCTCTATTTATATTCTTTATGAAGATATAGGGTCGAAGTAAAAAGTAGTTACAGCTGAAGGAGTCAGTTGTATAACTACCCAAACTACCTGAATTTCGAAAAACGTATTTTTTGACATTTTCAGGAGGAATACATGGGTTGTAGAGACAACAGTCGCGTATGTAGCAGGTATATGTGGGTTGCAATGTAAATAGTTGCATATTTATGGCATACGTGAGTATTATATATAACAAGTCGTGTACAATATGTGGGTTTCCTTAAGGCAACTCGCATATACATAAAAAAATATCATTTTAAGGGTACTTTTGGGCATTTTCAGACTTTGGTGTCTTCTGGAAAGTTTTAACTGACTCAGATATATTTCCAAGAGTGTAGATATTAGGTCAAATGGAGTTACATAATGCAATATATGGATCCTCCAAGTTAGGTATTTTTTCAGTGACTTTCAGTGACTTTCATGAAGTATTGTCATAGAAGTGTCGACATGCGATGGAATCATGGGAAAGTGGTCATAGGAAGAGATGTGTTATTTTGAGCTATAAAATATGCCCCTAATGTATGATGTTAGAGGGGAAGATGATAGCCAAAATACATTATAAAGGAAACAATTGACTATGGAGAGAGCAGAGAATCCAAGATCAAAAGGCTCGAACAAAGATACCTCAAAGAGAGATAAATGTCAGAAAAAACTGATCTCTGGGACATACAAATCCTTATACAAAACATCGACATAAAGATACAGGTGGATCCAACATGTGTATAACTGATGAAACTATCATGGTCACTCAATATGCAAAAAGGCACCATATCAAATCTAAAGGATTCATGGCCACAAATGAACAAGGTGGATCCATGCTCAACAATCGATCATAGCCAAAAGAATACAAGGTGGATCTATGTCTCATCAAAATGTCATATGAAGTGTGACAAGGTCTTGAGCAACTTGGTCAATAGCAAAAAATGACAATGCTACTGTCGGCACAAGGGCTTCAATCCAAAACGCCCAAAAGGTACGAATCCTAACCATGCAAATAAAGGAATTGAAGTCGAACATGGAGGAAACCGTTTGATTACCGGTCAATAATGAGAACCATTAACAAACGCGAGGGAAACCACCATTAATGAAAATGGTCCTCAAGGCACCTAGTACATTCTAACAAGTGTGAGTGCAAGGACTTGAAATTGAACACTTGAAGAATCCATCGAGTAGGAGATAATAAGGTATTCCCACTACCCGATAGTGAGGGAAATTGCCACTGATAACTGAAATCCCCAAGGTACTATCATAAAACTCTAAATCTCATTCCCAGAGCAAGATGTGTTGCAGTCGATAGGAAGAGATCCATTGGAAGGAAGGCATTAAGGCATCCTTCACCTGATCCAACACAAGGTAAATTAAAGACTAAATAGATCTGGAATTGGTACGAAATTTCATGACAAGGACCGTCGAAGACATGATGTAATCAACTGATACCGGGGAATGTCCGACACAAAAGTTCAAGGAAACTATAGAAATGCCAACAAAGGTTTAATCCTTGAACAGTGAGCATGACACAAAAGTGACTTAGGAAACTTTTGACACAAAAGGACCAATGACACCAATCTGCAATCTATAAGACATTGATAGATTCCCATATAATTGGAAAAGAGACCAAATGGAGGAGTAAAAAACTCTGAATTGGGATAAGGTCAAAATACTTGCACCCAACTGTTGATAGACTCAAAACTGGTGCTTTGTTCAAGGAGACAAGACTTGCTGCCATGATGTAAAACATGTGAATGAACTTCCCTTACTTCTTTCTTGTAAAGGTTTAACAAGTCCAAGAAATCCAACTCGGGACCTTCTTCATTTTTGGCAAGCTCAAAGAAGAGACAGAAGAATGCTTGATAAAGCAATGATTCATGGATTTTATGAGCCTGAACTAGTACATGCTCATTGGTGTTTTCATAGTTTAGAGAGTCTGAAAAATACAAAGAAGATTCCAGGGGGGAGCTTTTTCATCTAATTTAGTCTCCTGAGGCCAGAAAAGTATAAAACAAACAATAGAAGAACTCTCTTAGCTTCTGAAGAAGTAAGGCATACCTTTTTCTTACTTAGTCAAGAAGGTCTGAAAAAGGTTAAATTACCACCTACCCAATGCTCTTCAAAAGCATCATATAGCTTGAGTTTTACGAGTGTGAAGGAAGGCAAGATCACTCGAAAAGATCCATTTGATTACAATAAATGGGGCTTACAACAATAAAATCGATGCTTTGTTCTTTAGGGTTGAACGAGCATGAAAAAGACATAAAGTACACTCAAAATATTTTTCATGCTTAGGTCCGGAGCACGAAAAAGAGAAAACAAAGCTCATACCGGGGGTTCCTTTTCTGTAAGTTTAGTCCCTCAGGTCTGGAAAAGCGATAAACCTATGCCTGAAAATATTCTTCTCAATTCTGAAGAAAAGAGAGTGTTCCTTTCTTGTATTATTCCACATGGTCTGAGAAAGCGATAACCTACCACCAATGTGGATTCCCATTCACATATTCTTAATGAGCCTGAATAGGAAAGTTTACTCGGAAGTCAAGTCTATTTTGGGGAGTGAGACTTGGGCCTAAAGAAACTCAATATCTTTCCCATGAAGTTCTAATGAGTCCAAAAAAGTCAACTTGTGGCGTCCTTACTATTTTTAACGAGCTCGAAGGAGAGCAAAAATAATGCTCTAAATGCGAGGAAACGAGTGTCAGAGGCAAGCGAAACCAGTTCCAAGCACGAGGAAAAAAACTATGCATAATGCAAGGAATGTGAGCAGGATAAAGACACTTGGGGAACATCTCCTCAAGGTAAAGGGTTTCAAGTTACAAAGGCAAAATGATACAAGGATTAGAGATGAGGAGAACAAATATGAGGGCTTATACAATGAGCTAAAATCGTGGAAGCCAACATCAGGCTCATAAGCTCGAGCAGGGCACATGCAAATGCAGTTATAGATTGAAAAACAAGACAAGGCCAGTAAATAGTTGTGAATCTAACTAAGAACCCTATCTCCAAGAAACAACATCATCAAGATCATATTCAGAAGAAAAGTTTTGATACAGGTCACTTTGGCAGAAACAAATGTGACTTTGCTATCTTCTACAAAAGGTAAAGTCAAGGCATAATTGACTGAAGAAGATTCTATAGTGCCAAGGATTGAGGGTTTATAATCAGTAAGATCAACCTTATAAGGAAAGAAAATATCAATAAGGGAGGTAGAGTTTATAGGGACAAACTCAACATCAGAGGAGTTGAAAATTTCATAAGAAAAATCGAACTCATCAGGATCACCAACTTGCTGTTCGAAGGAAGAGTCTAAAAACTCAAAAAAACCAATATAAGAAGACCGATCCATGGGAATATCAGGCTTACTAAGAAAATCAGGGTTAGACTTAGTTGGAAACTGAACCAACATCCAAAAGAAGGTCATACTGTATCAAAGACTCTAGGAGGACTTCATCTGAAGGAAGGAGATCATCCGAGATAGGACACATGTCTAAAATTTCAAATGGATCGACAGAGTGGAGAGTGGGATCCACAGTTTGTATAGGATGACTCACATGGTCAACTGCTGGGACCAAGTCCCGAGAAGGTAAGCATGAAAACAGAGGCTGCTTCTCAATAGAAATTGAACGCAAAGGACATGAGGCCACATAGATCACCCATGGTGGGGTAGTGTCTATAGAAACACTGGGAATTAATAAAGGAAAGAAATGGTCTCTAGTTGGGTCAGGAGACAGATCAAGAAAATAAAACTGATCGATAGTGACAATTTCTTCACCATGATTAAAGTACATCACATGAAATAATGTAAACACCACAACTTGCATGGCATAGACATAATCACGTTCGAGGAGCATATTGAAGTCTAAGGGGTCTTCTATCACCATGAAGCCAACTACAATGTTCTTCCCACCCAAAGTAACAGGTGTTTGAGCAAGAATTCCCAAGGCTATACAAGTTCTTCTATCAAATTCCAGTAACTAACTAGCAGTCAGCACAAGGCTGGGAGATCCCATGCCTCGCCAAGCACGAGTAGAAAAGATACTAACCGAGGCTTCTTCATAAAAAATACAACGATTAATCATGTATGGTTCAACTTTGACTTGTATCTGGAAAGGTGCATTAGAAGGAAGATGTGGCTCAACTAGGCTATCCCAATCAAAGGAAGCAATCCCAGAGCTTGGTGGGGGTTGATCCGAAGTGAGTTTAGTGCCCCCTTGTTCAGTAAGTTCTGAACTGGAAGTGAAGAAATGTGACTAGCAGACACTTCACTCTCCAAAGGAAGAGTGGGATTGATCGACAATGAAATCGATTCAACCACTTCGTGAAATTCACTCTCCGAAGGGAGAGTGGGATTGACCAAAGGTGACATTGGTTCAATCACATAAGGATCACTCTCCAAAAGAAGAGTGGGATCGACCAAATCTGAGATTGGTTTGACCACTTGATCAACCAAAGGTTGAGTAGGTTATTGAGAAACTATAGGTTGTTCAAGAGAAGGAAATTCTTGTGTCTCAGACCACACTCTTTGCACCTTTGCAATAGCAGGGCACTGGTGAGTAAGATGATCTCCCTCACATAGCTTACAAGGGAACTTAAGTTTTCCTTTGGAACGACTAGTTTTACCAATGGTGTCAACATGACTAGCAGTGGCTGACTGTTTGCTTTCAGGATGACCTATAGAGGCTGAAAGTTTTCCCCTAGCAAGACCACCAGAGGCTGGGTGACTGGGTCCAACCTGACTAAGAGAGGCTGGTTGTTGAAAAACTTTAGGATGTTCAAAAATGGGATGACCATGAAACCAAACTCTTCGAACCTCCACAATGGAAGGGAATTTATAAGTAAGGTGGTATCCCTCACAAAGCTTACAAGGAAACTTGGGCTTGTGTTTTGAATAGACAATATTTTCAACAATGTCAACATGACTTGCAATGGCTGATAGATTGTCTCCAGCATGAACCACAGAGGTTGACAGACTGCCCCCATCATGACTTGAAGAGGATGAGAGACTGGGTCCAACATGACTTGCAGAGGTTGGATGGGAACCCCTAGCATGAACAACAGAGGATAAATGGTTAGGATCAACATGCTTTGCAACATTTGAGTGTGTGCCCCCAGCATGAACTTCAGAGGTTGGGTTGATGGATCTAACATGACTTGCAAAGATTGGATGGGGAGGTTCAACTTGAACGTCAGAGGTTAAACGGGTGCCCTTAGTATGAATTGCAAATGCTGAGTGATTGGATCCAATGTGACCTGAAAAGGTTGGAAGGATCCCACTAGCATGATCAACAGAGGCTAGATGGTGAAGAACAACTTGACTTCCAGAGGTTGAGTGCTTAGATACAACATGACCTACAGAGGTTGGATGGGTGCCCCCAACATGAACCATAGAGGCTGGGTGGTGAGGTTTAACTTAACCTGCAGAGGTTGAATGGGTGCCCCCTTTCTTATGTGCCTTCTTCCTATTCCTCCTTCTTTTACTCCCTTTTATACTGCCGGTTACTAGTATCAGTACTTTCACCGCATGAGGTAGAAGGAGGAGGATAATCAACTATGGGTGAAGGGGAAGTAGTGTTTTGATGCACTTGGTATAAGGATCTTACTTGAGAAGCATCAAGGGAATTCAAGACAGTTGGAGTGGAAAACAACCACACTGGTAGCCCTAGGGTGAATCCATGTAGATTCAGGGTGGCCATCAAAGGAACACCAACATTCCCTATGAGAGGAATAGTACAAGGAGTCCCAGCATGGGGATCTCTTGGTTGGTGTTAAAAGGGGTGTTATCCATAGTTTCAAACAATAAGACAAATTCTGAGGTTGACAAGCAACCAAAATTTCAAAGAAAACACCTGAAGGAAAACTAAGTACAGACAAACCACACAGCACTCACTAAAAAATTCCTAAAGCCAAACAGACAAACAGGTATAAGATATGCTTTCCAGAATAAAGTTGATAGACAATTACTTGGTGTCCCTGTAGATGCTCCTAGGTACAAGTGGAGGAATCACCCACTACCCTCCCACACCCTCTATCGGGGTTACCTTCCAAGCCCATCCAAGGTCAACCAGAAATAGCCTTTCGGTGTACCTATGTATGAACCCTAGATGTCAAAAGAGACTAAAGGCTACCGCAACTATACTGAAGTTCTGGGGGGATAGTCGCAAGCCTGGTTCATACACATGGGAAGGGTAGCAAAGCCCGAAACCCTGTCAACACTGACACCGCATGGATCCTAAAGGGTGGTATTAACAAAAGTCCCCAGATGAGCAAAAACCTTGGTCTATGATTTGGCAAGGAATAAGAGGGTTATCTCCTCATTCCAAACCTCCACGGGGCCTCGTGCTTAACTCCCGTTTGAGAGGAGCTTCCCAGATACAATCAACATAGAAGAGTATTTACCCATTGATTGGCCAACTACATTTGAAATCAAATACTTGTGGAGAGTTGAAACTCCCTAATCCACAAGTTTAGCCTAAGCTAGTTGGTGTAGGAGCCTATAAAATAAAACTTACTAATAATTTTTAAATTATATTGTTCATTTTAATAGGCTATTTTTAGTCAGAGGAAAATGGCGTGAAACTTATGTGGTGTTTTGACTCAAAGTTGAAACAAAATGATTAAGCAAAGAGAAATGAAATCCAAAAAACTATTCTCTTTCTTTTTCAAATAGAAACTTGAAAGCCACAAAAGAACAATTTCTTTTTTATTTTTTCAAAAATAATGATATGTAGTGTATTAAAGACAAAACTCTAATCTACATGCATATTAAACAACTATATGTTCTTTTTATTTTTCTTTTGTAAATGCAAAAGAAAAACTACCTACAAACAAAAGCATGCAGATGAGAAGAACCAAGCAAAAGGAACTCTGCTATACAACCACCAAACAGACTCTAGAATTCCTTAAAGTCAACATAAACCCTACTTGGAAGGAAGGATTTCATAAGAGACAAGTCAACTACTTTGGCAAGGTGAAGTTAACCAACAAAATAAGAAGGAAAGAAAGATCAAAAAGCTTTTAATTTCAGACAAAGATCACTGACAACGGCTAACTAGAAAAATAAGCCAAAAAACAAGCCAAGAAAAGGGGGCAGGGGGGATGAGCAAAGAGAAAACCCTAATGCTACAAAAGGACTTACCACATACATAAAGAACACCCAAAAGGGATGACACTAACTCCCTGGAGTCATGCACCTACAGAGGACCCCAAAAGACCTACCAAACAACCTTCAAACAGAAGAAAAAACCACAAAAGAGGAAAAAACATTGTTTAAAGGGGCATATGTGCATTTCACTATTGACAAGTCGCATATCATACACAGGTTGACAGTAAAGCAGGTCACATATAAATACCAGATACGTGACTGTTCAATCTGCAACTCACGTATGGGTGGGAAAAAATCCCAAAAAGGTCAAAAACTGCCTTAGGAAGGCAAGGGAAGTGTACTATCAGAATTAGAAGGTGTTACTAAGTGGAAGGAAGGACCTGAAACTTTACAAAAGGCTCAAATAAAGACAAAGAAACCCCAAATAGACAAGGCTATCCCCAACGGAGTCACCAGTTTTGTTGTAAAGAAAAGTTTCCTATGGCTAGGGTTTAAGAGGCCATCAATGTACTGGGGTTGAAAGAGAGATGCATAATGTTCAACAAGCATATATAAGCAATATTAGATATTGGAATGGTTCATACCTTAGCCAAACGAAGGTTGATCCAAGAAGCCCTTCAATATTCTTCTTTCTCTTCTTGCTCCTCTTGCTCTAAGAGACCTGCAAAACAAATTATACCTTCCTCAAACCAATATGACCACATATAAAGCAATGATAATCAAATAAATATGAAATAATAATATGATTAACATCATCATATGATCATAAACAGAGATTCAATCACACATTGAACACTTATTTGGGAAGAAGAAGGACATCATATCTTTATTAATCTTGAAAACAAGTACAAATATGCCTTCTCTTCAAGTTGGGCACCTCACAAAACCTTGATCTAGTTCTAATGCTTCTCTTCTCCAAGGAACTCAGCCTACAAGCTCTGCAACACAAGCATAAAGCTTCTAGGGAAAAGGTGTGGGCAAAGAGAGCTCCAATTCCTCTAGCATAACAATGCAAAGATTTCACTCTCCTCTCATGGACCTCCATACCTCTATTTATATGCTTTATGAAGAGATAGGGTCGAAGACAAAGTAGTTACAACTGAAGGAGTCAGTTGCATAACTACCCAAATTTCAAAAAGCATATTTTTTTGAGATTTTCAGGAGGAATACGCGGGTTGTAGAGACAATAGTGATGTATGCAGGAGGTATACATGGGTTGCAATGTAAAGTCACATACTTAGGGCATACACGAGTATTATATATAACAAGTCACGTACAATACACGGGTTTCCTTAAGGCAACTCACATATAAATAAAAAAAGATCATTTTAAGGGTACTTTTGGGCATTTTTAGACTTTGGTGTCTTCTAGAAAGTTTTAGCTGATTTAGATATATTTCCAACGGTGTAGATATGAGGTCAAACAGAGTTAAAGAACTCAAGATATGGATCCTCCAAGTTAGGTTATTTTTCAATGACTTTCAATGAATTTCATGAAGTGTCGTCATAGAAGTGTTTACATGCGATAGAATCATAGGAAAGTGGTCATAGGTAGAGAGGTGTCATTTTGAGCTATAACATTCACATCTCATTAGTAATGTTCTTAATACCTTGCTTACCACTTCCTTTTCTTTTAATTTTCCTCCAAGCCCTCTGATCGCATTAACAACTTCATCTACACAAAGAAGGTATTCACCGACATTCTCTTCTTGTTTCATTTTAATACTTTCAAATTGACCTTTATAAGTTTGAAGTTTGGATTATTTGACCTTAGAGTCTCCTTCATAGATAATTTTCAAGTCGTCCCAAGCTTGTTTGGCAGATGTGCATTGCATAACTTTAGTAAATACCGAGTTTGTTAAACCACCTAAGATTGTGTTTAGGGATTTGGAATTACCTTCATATTCACCTAGTTCAACTATGTCTGTAGGGTATTGGTTTCCTATTTTAAGCTCCTTTTCTATTTCTTCCAAAACCTTCCATCCCAGGGACATCAGATGACAACTCATTTGTACACTCCAGTAAGCATACTTTTCTCCTATAAATAGTGGAGGTTTGTTAGTGTCCAATCTTTCTTGTTGATCCATTGTGATTTTTGGATGGGATCTTCCTTCCAGTGGTTAAGATATTGTGAAGGAACCTTGCTTTTATACCAATTGTTGGTTTATCCCACAATACTAAAAGGGGGGGTGAATAAGTATTTTCTATTTTTCTTTAAAATACACAAAAATCAACAATTAAGACACATATTTTATCGTGGAAACCTCAAAGAGAAAACCACCAACACAAACTCATTAATAAGATGAATTTACAAAATTGTTTATTTGCTACTACAGAAAGGATGTAAACACACCCTAGGTTTTTCCTGCAACTACAGACAGAGATGCTACAACACCCATATGGTTTTCTACCTGCTTCAACAGACAAGGATGCTACGACACCCTGTTCTCCAGCTACGACTGGAAGGAGGCTTCAACCCCCTGTAGACCTGTGGCCTACCCTAGCACCACCCTACCACGCTGTACTAATTTTCTCAGTCTTTTGGAACAGTTTGTAAACTATTCACTTTGGACTCTGTCAAGCTCAAATACAGAGACACCTAATTCTTTACACATTTATTCAATAAATACTCTTTACCTAGTTCCTATCAACACCTATGTCCATAGTTGTGCTCTTTCATTTTGAATTGTCAATGTTTACTTATAGTCACAACTATTCATCATCTACTTATTCAAACATTGCATCATTTCATACTTAAGTTTCTACAAAGGCACTATTTCGTTCTTCCCACAACTCAGAATCCATTTCTGTAGCCCTGTTGATCGTTTTCTAGTGCTTCCATAATCTTCTTCTCCAGATACAATCCGAACAGTTGATCTTATGCCTGAATATCTCCAGACCATTGATCTACTCTATAGATTTCCATTTTTAAATCATATTTCAGCACCAATTTTTCTGCTTCAATGTCTCCCCATCGTTGATCCTCATCGGGCTTCTCCATGAGCGTCGATCTCTAGATTGAGGGATGCAGAAATGTAACATTTTCTCAAATGGTATCTCGAATTTCCACAAGATCCTTTCTGCAAGCTCCTTTCCGCAAGTTCCTTTCCGCAAGCTTCTTTCCACAATCTCCTTTCCACAAACTTCTTTCCGCAATCTTTCTTCCACAATATCAATTTCTTACGTAGTCTTTCCTGACCTTCGATCTTCCAAATTGCAGCTTTGTAGTTCATACAATATCTAAACCTTACTTCCGCAATTCTCTTTCCGCATTTTTTCTTCCACATTGTTGATCTCTTTTAGCGGAACTAATCTCAGCCGTCCGTTCTTGATCTTTTGTGGAACTTTGGATTTTCTGCTTAATTCTTGGAATTAATAGTTAATCGTCGAATCCAGTGCGAGACTAATATAAGCTATTCGATCTTGATTGTTGTGGAACTTCATCCTTTCGCCTATATTTTGCAGAACTGATCCTCATCCGCTGGATCTGTGATGGGACTAACCTCTGCCGTCCAATATTAATCCTTCATGTAACTTTATCACTTCGCACGTGTTCAACCTCTGCGCTAGTTCATTCAACAAGAACATTGTGAGTCGTCGATTTACTTGGATGATCGATCTCATTCGTTCAACTTTTTATAATGTTATTTGTTTATCATTGAACCTGTAACTTGCAATCGGGTTATTCCTTTGTTATTTGCTGATTTCAGCAGGTGACCATATCTTTGACTTTCGTTAACAGTTTTGACATCAATGACAACCATTTTACTCAACACCTAAGACCACTACTCTAATTATCTTGCGCACCAGTTTTGAAGGATATGGGACAGGTGACTGATGTGGTGTTGCATAAGAATCAATACCTACATTTAATAGAAGAAGAGTTATCTTGATTTGATTGATTTCTCATATGATGTGTGATGTTGGAGGAGTTTCAATCAAAGCAACACACTAGACCTAGGCACCATCAACCGAGGTCTGAAACCCGAGTTGACCATCATGGTGAAATCATGAGCCTTCTGCTTATGAAATGTTTTTTTCTCCTATTTCTCAATTGATAAATGTATTTGAAACACATTTTTTTTTACCTGGATGAAGTTCATATGAATTGCATTAAAACAATCTTGATAATGTGTATTACACATGTCAAAATTATTTTTGTAAGCGCTATGTAGTTTGGCGTTAGAGGATATCATAATTTTTTTTGAGGATAACAAACATTGAATTGCAAGAGTTCATTGCAATTTGAATTTTCCAAAACACATCAAGAGATAGTATAAACAATTACATATTACATATTGCTTGCATTACAAATAATGTAGAATATTGTAATGAAGAAAAGAGAGATGACATGTTAGGATATCATATTAAGTTGTTTATCAAGGAATTCCTTGTGCAATAGAGGAACGAGATGATGGATGATTTCTCCTGGATCCTTCGTCGACTACCAATGACAATAGATACGCCCCCAACCAACAACCAGTTTGGAGGTGTGATTCCCTTCAAGGTATAAGTTAACTTTGGTATTCCTTTATTTGAAGGCCATATAGATGCAAACAATTTGCATAAATGGTTAAATCTATTAGAGGGTGATTAATTTGTTCAAAAAAAATTTGACAATGAAAAGAGCATTCACACTCCTTAAGTCCCTCCCCCATGTCAAATATTGCTTGGATGATTACTATGAGAGGCATGTCAGAGATGAGTCTACAACATATGGCACAAAACTCACTTGGTAAGCCTTTATCAATGCCCTCAAGGAGTAGTTATACTTTGTTAAAAACTATGATGACCTGTATATGGGATGGACAACTTTGTGCTAGGAGATAGGCTTGGTTGTGTTAGAGTTTACCAATATGTTCCATACATGTGCTCAAATATAGGTATCGGATACTCTAAATGACACTTGGTCCTAGTGTACCATAGTGGCCTACATAGGTACATCCAAATAGAAATGTATTTCCTAGACATCTCCTCAACGTGATTCATTTATCGATATGATTTCAAAATTGAGCAAAAATTCAAGCATAAGAATAAGGGAGAGTTTGGGTTTGTGAATAAATAACAACAAAATCATAGTAAAGGTGGCCCTAACTCCAAAAACAAAGGATAGAGAAAGGATAGCTAAAATCATGACAACCGGCCCAAACCGCAAGTGAAGAAGTGTATTGATAAGTCGAAGGACACTGGAACGTGGTGTGAGTTCCATAAAATCCCTTGGCACAACATCAAAAAATGTCACTTGAAGCAATAATTGTTGGTCGAGATGAAATCCATAGAGCTATACTCTAGATTGAAATTTGATGTAGAACAAGACAAAGGAAACTGAATCATTGATACAAAACCTAGTTCCACCATTGAAACCAGAATATCCAAATAAATGAGCCAGAGGAGCCATAGGAAGGGAAGTGACTCTTCCACTCACATATGTGAGTGCAACAGAATCTGCTAAATTTTATTATTGATAGTGATATGCAAAAGAACCTAATATTTCCCAATGTCATCAAAATATTGAAGTTACTAACAATGCACCATCCCCAACCATACACCATTAGTTGGTTGATCCAAGGGAAAGACATTCACATCATTCAAAAATGTTGCCTCTCCTATGACATCAATTCCTTCCAACACGAGATACTATTTTATGTGAACTCTCTTGAAGTTTGTGATTTTCTTTTAGGACAACCCTATATGTGGAACATCGCGGTCAATTTATGAGTCTAGGACTCATATTGTCGTTGTTACTTTGGGAGGATAACTCTTTAGGGTACCCGAGGTAGTTTCAATCACTTCAATTTCCTTAATCTCAACAAAGTAGTGTCAAAAGGTAATCTCTCAGATTGGGAATTTTTTCTTTTTCATGGTTCAATCAAAATGGGGATGAAATTTCAATATGAACTCTATGGCCTCAACACAATTTCTCTCTACATAACAAAATTAGGTAGACACGATTTTAGAAGAATATAAATATATCCTTGCCTCACTTGAAGGGGTGCCTCTACATTGCTAGGTCAAATACTCAATTGATTTGATAACTGATGCTCCCTTACCCAATAGTCCAATATATAGGTGCTATATTCTAGAGAACGACGAAATAATACGTCAGATTCAAGAGCTCATCCAAAAGGGCCATATTTGACCAAGCTCCTTACCTTGTGGGAGCTGAATTGTGTTGGTACAAAAAATGGATGGAACATGGTGACTTTGCATTGATTACATAGCCTTGAACAAGATCACTATCGAGAATTGACACCAATCCCTCATTTTGATGAGCTTATGGGTGCCAAGTTCTTCATCAAGATTGATCTAATCAAAGTTAGGATACCACCAAGTCCCAATCGAGCAAAGTGATTCTTGGAAGACAACCTTCAAGGATAATTAATTTCTATTTGAGCGGTTGGTCATGCCTTTTGTATTGACTAATGATCCAATAAAATTCATGAGGATTATGGACAAAATATTACATCCATTCACAAACTCCTTCATGGTATTGTATTTAGATGACATCCTCATCTTCAACAAAGCTTGGGTGGAACATTTGTAGCACATTCAACAGGTCCTAAGCACCCTATGGCAACATAAGTTATATTAAATTTTAGATAATTTTTCATTCGGAATGGAGAGAATTCAGTATCTAGAATACATCATTGATAAACATGGGGTGCATGTAGACCCATCCAAGATCCAAGTGATTCATGATTGGCACTCAATGACTCTAATATATCTCTGTAGCTTCTTGGGTCTCACCAACTTTTATTGAAGTCTTTTGTTGGGGTTCTCTCATACTTCTTGGACCTTGATCCAAGTGACCAATGGCCGAGAGAAATCCAAATTTATTGGGGTGTGCCACAACAAAAATAATTCGAGGATTTAAAATGATTCCTTTTCTCAACTCCAGTCCTCGCTTTGCCAAACCTACAACATCCTTATGAGATTTTGATGGATGCCTCTGACTATGATATTGGTGTATTTCTCACTTAGTATGAACATTTGGTGTCCTATCATATCGATACACTCTATGATTTTTTTCATTAGAGAATGATCGACATGCCGAGTCAAGATAACTAAGGAATGGTCGACTCAGGCTAAATACTTCCTTCGAACAAGAGCATGAGGAATATGGAGAAACTTAGGAAACATAGACTCAATGTGAAAACTAGGACAATTATGTGACACAAGAGGCATAAACATAGGCTCCATAGTTACTATAAGCTTAACCATTCAGTGGAGAAAGATCTAAATAACGAGTACAGATCCTAAGGTCATACTAGAAAAATAGGCATAGTGGATGTTGAGGTAGTATATGCGCCTATAGATTACAATTTTCTAATAGGACGTATTTGGGTACATCCAATGATGTATATAATGTCTTTAGAGTCCAGAGTGATTCGATTACCTCATTGGAGGAATATTGTCATGATCGACCAATCAGATTACTGCATGCTTAAAATTATTATCCAATCGAATGTTCCTTTCATTAGGGATGCTCTAAAAGAGTTTCAAGACATTAGGGTAGAATTATTAAAAAATGATTCCCTCATGCGAAAATTTATGATTCTGCAACCCTTATCTACTATAGAAGTGCCAGATCAAGCTATTCAAATGGATTCAACAGATTTGGATCAAAATATTCCCTTAATGGAGGAATATGATCAAGTTACTTGTCCCACTTTCGCTGTGATCTCTCCCAGCTCACTTGAATTCTTGGAAGGAATTTTATAATTAGATGAAGCAATTATTGACGTAATAAACATTCGGTTGCACCCACCTAAGGAAATATTTTTTGGGTCCATTAGGATCATGCTTGGTTTAAATACACCCAAGTTTAGGATAATCCTTTGTATGTTCCTCAATCTTATAAAGTATATTTGGAAGCATGCATATAGGTTTAGGTTATCCCTCTGTGAAGATGCATTTGAACCTTTTGCAACCCAAACTTTCTGTAGGGTCGAACCTGTTAGAAATTGGTGGGTTGGACCATCATATTTATATTTTCCACCATTTCGATAGAAGAGCCTACCGAGCATGGTACATCGTAGTTATTCTCATACACCTGGGATCCCAATTAGCCCCATCATGACCTGTAGTTTGATACCACATACTTCTCTTCCATACAGTTCTGACCATTTCCTGACGGGATCCCTATTTCATGTCAGTTTATGTAAGCATGCGTTAAAATATACACATGAGCGTTTGTGCTTACTTCATCGGTGCCTATTACCGATGTTGCGTATTTTCCTTTGCAGTCACTTTTTTCTCAAGACTCCTATAAACCATTGCTTCTATTTAGTTGACATATACATGTGAAAACGTTTTGATTCAGGTAGTTGATAGACCAAAATTCATGGTGATTTATGATTTTTTGTGTTGTCACATGAATTGGCATGAAGTAAACCACATTTCCCCTTTCCTACTTGGCTATTGCACCATATTGGATAAATGCAGTTACTTGGTTCTATTTAGTTTTCCATCGACACATAGTTGTGTTTCAGATATCCAACCGATGGAGGGAACATCCATAAGAGTGTGCACTGCTATCTCAACCCTTTTTTGCAATGTGTATCTTTGCCTCGACCTGAACCATGCTCTTGAAAAATAGAGTACTCCCATGCAACATTCGTTCCCTACCATGTACCATAGAATTCTTTATTCTTTTTTCGAGCTAATAAATGAAAAATGTACTATAAACATTCATTTTCTATAAACACCATATTCACATTGCACAACATTCAATCTTTGTTGATAATACCACATGACTCTTTATTCATAAATGTAAATCATAATATAACTATACTCACATTTTGACCAATGTTGACATCGTTTTCATAATCACAATTACTTATCATTTGATAATATATCACGTTATTTTCCTCTTAGTTATTCTACCTAAGCGAATAATTGTTTCTCACTTGTCTAGGTCATCCAAAATCGGATTCCCTCAAAGAATAACCCCATATATAGTTTTAGTGCTCAACTCACATATAACCAAGTCATTTGTCATTGAATGTGCTCAAAGAATAGTTATCATACTCTCAATAGTTTGAATGAAAACATGGTGCTACAACAAGCCCTATAACTTGAAAAAATGTATACGAAAGGATAAATGTCGATATGAGCAGGGTATGAGTAGGTTGGGTTTGCATAAGAGATGGAAGGGTAAAACTAAAGGATAAATAAGACCAGAGATAAAACAGATTTTAGTCTCTTGATGTTAAATAGGATCAATATAACTCTTTCAAACAACCCACTTTGAAAAGTCAGTCAAGGATCACAAAATAAACAAGACATAATTAAACATTGCCGATTAAATGCTGGAAATGTGGAGGTGACCACTACCTCAATAAATTTCCTGAGAGGAAAAATAGAGAAGTTGGCATGTATAATGTATAAGAATCATATATAGTGGAAGGGATTGGTAGAAGCATCCATCGAATATATGCATCCTTAGACAATTTCCAGGAAAACCACCAATAATCAATGATTCAAATTGAAGGTAAATTAAATGTTTTTTCAATATAAATTCTAATTGATTATGGAGCTTCTTACAACTATGTAAATGCTAATCTGGTTGAAAAATCTAAGTTAGTGAATAGTAAATTTCCTAAGAGAAGAATGGTGCATTTAGCTACAAGAATGAGAAGGAAGACCACTTCAGTGGTAAAATACTATTGTTTTAAAATGAATGAGTTACATGACATGACCAATTTGGATGTTATTCCTCTAGGCTCGTATGACGTCCTAATTGGAATGGGCTGGCTAGAATAGCATCATGCAATTCTTGACTGTAGTAATAAAATTTTCATGTGCTTCAATGAGTATGGAAATAAAGTCCAAATTAGACGTATCCCAAGTCCAATTTCAATAAGGCATATCTCCACCATTCAAATGAAGAAGTACCGAATCAGAAAGGGAAGCCAACTGTATGCGATTGATGCTAAGGAGGTACCACCATATATGGATCCGTGCATTGAAGAAATTCTAGTGCCACATGAATTTTAAGAAGTATTCCAATATGTTCCTAGCGTTAGAATAATCAACACCCATTCCCATACTTAGGATATAAAATGTAATCATTTTGGTTAAATTCCTAGGTTCTTCACTATCTAGTTGGAATCCACCTGCATTCTTGTGGTCAAACTTGCCTAAAATTCCTCCAAGAGAAATTTGGAAAGATTTTGGATAATATTCTAACAACCCATCATACTGTCCATTTTATCAAGTGCGCATTCCTATGTTATCCAGAGTTTCCTGCTTTTTCAACAGCTTTTAAGGCAAAAGGTGAAAGCTATTCTAAGGCAACTGCCTAGTTTTTGCTACAACTCGCCCTCCTTATCTTTCTCTCCTAAAAGCATGAGTTTTCCCACTTTCCTTCACTTATCATATGTAACAACTCATTCATCCAATTCGTGAGCATCTTGTCATGTTGGGAAAGTGCTTTATGCACCTATGGGGGATTTTGACTAGTTTAGTAAGCCTGCTTTTGTGCTGATTCGAATGACATATTTATGCATTAAAATATCTAATGTAATTAAATATTTGGACACCCTATTTTTACATAAGGTTGGCTGGTGTAAACTTATTCAATAAAATTTTATGTTATGCACTTTATTAAGTCTCCATTTTGAGTGTATCTTGCATGTTTGACTAGAAAATTTTGTGAGGGCAATTGATCTAAAGCATGGGCTTAATTTACACATGGTATCAGATCCTTGGTATCTTGGTTTTTCTCCTCTTCAATTTATTTTGCAGGATCGACATCACTCACTAGGAGCGTATTCTTTATGTTCAAGGGCGCAGTCATCTGAAGAATGGATCAATCTCACCATATCATCTTAACTCCATTCAACTACTTCGAATGGAAGGCACAGATGGAGATTATGATGAGGAGTAAATGCTTCTACATAGTGACCATGGAAATTGAGGCTTAGCCTAATGTAGAAGCAAAGAAGATTAAATGGCATAATATGAGAGATGAGGTGTATGGTCTCTTGTGTCTCAACATTTCCAGATACCTTCTTTTCCATCTTGTTGGATCGACATCTCCAAATGAAGTACACGAAAATATTCAAAATTTATTTGGGAATACAAATGAAATGAGGGGACATCAGCTAGAGAACGAGCTGATTTCATTGAGTCTAAGCAACTTTGAATCCTTGCAAGTCTACTTCTCCAAGTTCAAATCATTAGTTTTGTATCTAAAACTGTGTGGTATAGATAAGAAATATGAAGAACTAGTCTTGGCCATCCTTTTCAATCTTGGGCCTGAGTACTTAGTATTTGTCTCGACCTTCCATGCCACAAAGCTAACAGCTCGAAAATGGAATATTCCTTCACTGGAAAATTTCATGTAATCCTTGACCTAGGAGAAAGACAAATTGGTCATGATGGGAACCATCAAACCTTCCAAAGATCAATATTTGGTTGCTGGAGATTAGAAGGTGGATCCCAAAGGGAAGAAGAAGGATAGGAAGCCTCCTGATAAAAAACAAGACAAGTCCAAGTCTCATGTAGAGTCCTCAAACTCCAAGAAGAAGAAAGGTAAAGGTGAATTGAGAAAGTGCACATACAGTGGTAAGGGATTTCATCTTGAGAGATCTTGCATGAAGAAAGAAATTGATATGTTAACTAAAATCCTATAGAAGCACAACATATCTCTTCCTGAAGGCGCAGATAAGAAGGAAGGATGATCAAGTTTCAAAGACAAGGAGAGAGTTCATGCCTTGGTTGCAAGAACACTAATATCTCTTTCCTTTATCATTGATTCTCGAGCTTCAAGGCACATGGTTTCAACAAGGGAGGCCTTCTCCTCTCTTTATGATTCGAAAGGTCCAAATATTTTGTTGGGAGACAATTCAGAAACTGAAAGTAAGGGTAAAGGTAGCATAGATTTTGACCATGGTTCCTTCAATAATGTCTTATATATCTTAGGTATTGTTGATAATCTCTTGTTAGTCTACCAGATGGCCCACAATGGGTCTCCTAAGAAGGTTTTTTTTACTCCCAATGATGTTGAAATATCTGAGATTGTGAATGGTAGAGTCATTTTTAAAGGTTTTTTGGATCACAGTTCAAAAGTGTACAAGTTCTCACACTTCATTCCTTTCTCAAAATCCACTGCTCTCCTCACTCATGCTAATGAAGCCAGAAAGCTTTGGCATGAGAGGTTTGGCCATCTAAATTAAAAGTATCTTTCAAATTTGTGTGACAAAGACATGTTCATAGGGTTACCAAAGATCAAGTTTTCCAAGGGAGTCTGTCAAGGTTTCATTCTAGGAAAACATCCAAAGCATAGGTATGAGAGTCAGTCATGAGCGAACCTCAACACCTCTTGAGCTAATCCACAATGATATTGGTGGTCCTTTTCCTCATATGTCCATGAGTCAATCCAAGTATTTCCTTACTTCCATAGATGAATTTTCCAAATACTGTGGGGTTTACTTCCTCAAACACAAGTATGAGGTTTTTGACCTCTTCAAGGTTTTCAAAGATTTGGTTGAGAACCAATATGGAAGGAAAATCAAGATCCTTAGATATGATAATGGTGGTGAGTATGTCAAGTCTGAGTTCATTCAATTTTGTGAAGATACATGTATCCATATGCAACACTCTATTCCTTACACACCTCAACATAATGGTGTTGCTGAGAGGAGGAATGGATCCCTAAACGAGATGGCTACTTGCATGATAGAGTCTAAGAATTTGACACCAAAGTTTTAGGATGAAGCTATAAAATATGAATCCTACATAAAGAATAGGGTGCCTCATAATCATGTTGATGGAATCACTCATTTCGAAGCTTGGAGTGGGCACAAACCTAATGTGTCTCATTTCAGGAATTTTGGCTCTAAGGCATGGGATATAATTCCAACAAAAAATAGGAAGGATTTGGAACCCCAAAGTCAAGAGTACCTATTTGTTGGGTATTCTGAATATTCCAAAGGGTATAATTTGATAAACATGAGCACTCAAATATCCTTTATTTAAAGGAGTGTTAATTTTAAAGAAGAGCTTATGCTAGCAACAGAAATTGGAGAGTCCTCTTCACCACCTCCACCCTTGACTGTAAGTGAAGAGGATGATACATTTTATGATTATGATATGCTTGATAATGATTATTTAATTGCATATCCTAACACACCCACAAGGCCAAATTGGGAATAAAATTCCATTCATGCAGCTGGGAAATTAGCTAGGAATCCCAGTGATCCCAGGAGAACTAGATCTCAATTCGAGAGTGCCCTTTCTATCAAGGACGCTTTCTTTGATGATAGGTGTTATATACTGGTTGAATCATATCCAAAAACATATGAATAAGAATTATAATATCCAATATGGAAAACATGCATGAAGGAGGAATACCATTTGCTCCAGAATAATGCGACATAGGAACTAGTCAATCTCCCACCAGAGAGAAAGCTAGTCAAGTGCAAATGGGTATTCAAGACAAAATTTAATGCTGATGGATATAATATGAAGTATAAGGAAATTTTAGTGGCCAAGGGTTTCTCCCAAGTCCAAGGCATTGACTACAATGATACCTTTTCACCAGTGGCAAAGATGGACTCCATAAGACTAGTTTTGGTCATTGCAACTTCCAAGCAGTGGGAGGTAGATCACATGGATGTGAAGAGTGCCTTCCTACATGGAGATATGAAAGAATAAATATATATGCAAAATCCATAAGTTTTTTTTACTAATCCATCTCTTGTGTGCAGGTTGAAGAAATCATTGTATGGGCTAAAATAAGCTCCCAGAGCTCAGTATGCCAAGATTGATGGATTTCTGCTATCACTAAAATATTGTAGATGCAAGTATGATACAAATGCCTATTTGAAGCCGATTCATGGTTCAATAATGATTAATTTTTTGTATTTTAATGACATTCTTATCACATGAATTTCCAAGAAAGAAATTGCTTCCTTGAAGGGTGCAATGAACCATGCTTTCTCCATGACATATTTGGGATTGTGGAGCCAATTTTTGGGGCTTGAAATTTCTCAATCAGATATTGGAAGCAAGTTACATCAGTCCAAGTATGCTTCAGAACTGCTGAAAAATTTCAACATGAAGGATTGAAAGTCAATCAATATTTATTTCCTTTCAGGAGTTAAGCTTGAAGAAGCGCAATCTACTCCATTGGTAAACAACACCCTATATAGGCAACTGGTTGGTTGTCTTCTTTATTTGAATCATACTCAAAATTATATATCTTATGCAGTGAGTCTGGATTATAGACACATGGATCAGCCTCATGACATCCATTGTATGGTAGCAAAAAGAATCCTGAACTTTGTACAAGGAACAAGAACACATGGGATTCACTATGTTGCAAAATCTGACCTAGAGTTAGTTGGTTTTACTGACTCTGATTGGGAAGGTGATAAAAATGATAGAAAATAAAATTTTGGATATGTGTTTATGCTTGTAGATAGACCAATAATCTGGTCAAGTAAAAATCAAAGTGCAATTACACTTTCATCTACAGAGGCAGAATACGGAGGATCTGTGAATGCAACAACTCAATGTTTGTGGTTGCAGGGAATACTTGGAGAGTTTGGGATCGAATATGAGACTTCTACAGTAATCTATTGTGACAAATAAATTACCATTTGAATCTCAACTGATCCATTACTAAGGCAGCAAACCAAACACATAGAGATCCATATGCACTACATCATAGGGCTTGTGCATGATGGGGTCATTGCTCTGCTTTATTGCGCATCGTCTGAGAAAGTTGTAGACATATTCACCAATGTGATTTATGAGAAGAATTTTGACAATATCAAATCATTGCTCGGGATAGATGATAATGTGGTGAAGACAAATTGAAAATAATATTTCATACAATTTTGTTCATGTCCATGTTTAAGGGAGGATTTTCCCCTTTGTGGTTTTGGCTCTTTCCTTGTTTTTGTTGGAATATATTATATTCCTTGGAAGTTAATAATGTCTTTGTATTATGTTGGAAGTTGTCTACAATCTTATGTAAAAGAGTAATATATTTAACCCATAGTTATATGGTGGTGTATTTACTTGTGTATAGTATTTGTCCATGGTATTGTATTAAGAGATGTTATTTTGGAGAATTATATTATCCCACATGCAATATGTGAGAGTAATTCCTCCTCATATCTTAGTATATAATAGGGTCAAGTGAGTCTCTAGATATAATGTATTCTTGATGTAGTAGTGGTATATTATCCCACATGCAATGTGTGAGAGTAATTCCTCCTCATCTCTTAGTATATAATAGGGTCAAGTGAGTCTCTACATATAATGTATTCTTGATGTAGCAGTGGTACTATTGTGACACTGTTGTACATCATCTATATTCTTTGGGGTATTTGTGATTTTCTCTCTTGTAAGATTGGAGAAGACATTCTGGAGATAATAGAAGACTAAATTCCCATGGATGTAACCCATTAGGGTGAACCACGTATATCAGTGTTCTCTTGTCCTTTTATTTTGTTGTTCTTATCTTTTATGATATGTTGTTGGTTTCTTAGATAGGTTAACTAGTTTAGCTTGACTCTACTATTCTAACAGTTTTGTATGGACAAGCAGTATGTAAAGGGTGACTAAGCCTTGTTTCTAGGCCCTATATATCTAGTATATTTATAATATTTTACATAATTTAGGATTAATAGGTGGTTTTATAATAATAAAAACCCATCCCATGCTCAGGATATAAAATTTAATCATTTTGGTTAAATTCCTAGGTCCTTCACTGGCTAGTTGGAATCCACTTGCATTCTTGTGGTCAAACTTGAATCTTCCTCTAGGAGCACTTTGGAAATATTTTGGATAATATTCTAACAACCCATCAGACTCCCTAGTTTAGAAAGTGTGCATTCCTTCCTTATCTATAGTTTCTTGCTTTTTCAATATCTTTTAAGGAAAAAGGTGAAAGCTAGTATGAGGCAATTGCCTAGTTTTTGTTACAACTCACCCTCCTTATTTTTATCTCCTAAAAGCATTATTTTGTCCAATTTCCTTCACTTATCAGCCATAACAAACCATTCATCCAATTTGTGAGCATCTTGACAGGTTTGGAAAGTGCTTTATGCACATATGAGGGATTTTGACTAGTTTAGTAAGACTTCTTTTGTGTTGATTCGAATGGAATATTTATGCATTCGAATATACGATGTAATTATATATTTGGAAATCCTATTTTGACATAAGGTTGGCTGGTGTAAAATTATTCAACCAAAGTTTATGTTATGCACTATATCCAATCTCCATTTTGAGTGTATCTTGCATGTTTGACTAGCAATTTTTGTGAGTTCAATTGATCTAAAGCTTGGGATTAATTTGCACACCTGGGTTACCTCCTAAGAGATATACAAATTTAAAAATCAATTTGATTCCTATGTATATTCTAGCATCAAAATCACCTTACAGAACGAGCACTCCATAGTTAAAAAGAATTACAATTGCAATTGGAAGAATTGCTAAACAAGGGATATATATGCCCTAGTGTTTCACCCTGGGGAGCTCCTACACTATTTGTAAGGAAGAAATATGGCACATTGAAATTGTGTGTGGATTACAGTCATCTGAAAAAGGGCATAATCAAGAACAAGCATCCTCTACTAAGGATTGATGACCTCTTTGACTAGCTAAGAGGGGCACAATTATTTTCCAAGATTGATTTGAGATCTGGGTGTTACCAAGTGTGTATCAAGGATGAATATGCTAGTAAGATTAACTTGCAAACTGGGTTTTGGAATTATGAATATACATCCCTACCCTTTGGAATGAAAAATTCCCCAACTACATTCATGTGTTTAATGAATGGAGTGTTCAATGAATACTTGCACAAATTCATTATAGTGTTTTTAGCTGATATTTTGGTATATTCAAAATCATAAGAAGAGAATGAAGAACATATCAAGATTACCATACAGATATTGAGAGATAACCAATTATATTCTAATCTTAGAAAATGTTCATTTTATGAGAAGCAAATGTTATATTTGGTTCACATCATTTCTGAAGAGGGTGTATGAGTGGACCCTACTAAAATAAAAGATATTTGGGAATGACCTACTCTTAGAAATGTATTAGAGGTTAGATAATTTATGGGTTCAACTAACTATTATAGAAAGTTTATATAAACATTCTCTCAGATTCCAAATCCGATTACATCCTTACAAAAGAAAGGTGTAAATTTCATCTGGAATCTGAAGTGTCAAGATAACTTTAGACTAAAAGGAGTTACTCACATGTGCTCCTATATGAAATATTATAGATCTAGGAAAATAATATGTGGTATGTACTGATGCATCTTTGGAAGGACTCGGTGGAGTTCTGATGCTAGATGGGCATGTAATTTGATACAAATCACTGAATCTAAAGGAGCATAAAAAGAACTACTCTACTCATGATTTGGAGTTAACTTCTATAGTTCATGCACTCCAAATGTGGAGGCATTATCTCATGGGAAACATATTTAAGTTAAAGAATGATCATCACAGTATAAAATATTTGTTTGAGCACTCTCATTTGAATGCCATACAATCTAGATGGATTGAATTCTTGAGTGATTTTGATTTTGAAATCAAGTACATAAAAGGAAAATAGAATAGAGTAGTTGATTCACTCAACAAAGGAAGTCAATTATTGCAAGTTCAAACCATTAGAAATTGGAAATTTGATTTAAAAATCAGGTTATAGGAGGCATTGAAAGTAGATGATCATTACCTACAAGTTATGGCAATGTTGCAGAAAGGAAACAAGTCTTTAAATTTGTCTAATTATGCATTGGATGAATATGGAATTCTTCAATTCAATGGAATAATTTATGTACAAGCTGAAAGGGACAAAAATAAAAATATACTATAGGAGATGCATAATATACCTTATGTAGGTCACCCTAGTTATCACAAAACATTAACAATAGTTAAGAAAGAGTACTATTGGTCAAGAATGAAGAAAGAAGTGGACATATACATTTCTTAGTCTTTGGATATTCAAAGCGTGAAGAAATAACACAAACATCTTGCTAATCTACTCTGTCCATTGCCTGTACCAGAATGGAAGTTGGATCAAGTGACCATTGATTTCATTACAAAGTTTCCAAGAACAATGAAGCATCATGACTCTATTATGGTCGTGGTTGACAAGTTGAAAAAGTCAAATAACTTTATATCTATTCAACTAACTTTTAAAGCAACAAAGATTGTAGATATATATATGAAGGAAACTACTAGGTTGCATGGCATTCCTAAAGAAATTATTTCAGATCGGGATCCAAATTTCACTTCGAACTTTTGGAAAGGATTTTTTCAAGAACTTGGAACTAAAATAAACCTGAGTACAACTTATCATCCACAAATTGATGGATAGATTGATTTATTAAATCAAATCATTGAGGACATGCTACAAATTTATGTAATTGAAAAAAAAATGGGAAAACTACTCGTATTTGGTAGAGTTTTCTTACAACAATGGTTACCACGAATCATTGAAGATGGGTCCATTATAATCCCTTTATGGAAGGACGTGTAATGTTTCTGTGATTTGGGACAAGCGTATGGATAGGTTTATTATTGGACCATAAATACTTTAGAACATTCAATAATAGGTAACCGAGATCAAGGAAAATTTGAAATTTTCTCAAGACTAACATAAGAGTTAAGTAAATAAATAGATAGCACATAGAGAGTTCCAAGTTGGAGAAAAAATGTTCCTAAAATTCAGAGACATAAAATTTTTATTACAGTTGGGTAACTGTAAAAAGTGGGTTTCTAGATTTTGTGGACCATTTGAAGATCCTTAGAAGAATTGTACTAGTGGATTATAGCTATCCCTACCTCCCATGGTTAAATCACATGCTTCATTTTTGAAAAAGTATGTTTATGATTATAATCATATACTTTATTTGTCTGTGATATATGTGGAACCCAAAGGGGAAATCCAAGTACAACCATCTTGCATAATAGAAAGAAGAGTCAAGACACTCAAGAACATGGCCATAGGACAAGTAAAAGTCCAATGGATCCATTACATCCCCAAGGAAAGAAACTAGGAATTAGAAGACGAGATGCACAAAGAGTATCCCCATTTATTTTGAATATTGTACAAATGTAATTAATTTTGAAAGTTTTGTTTATATATTTTGGACAATGAAACATTGACTATGGTGTAAAATTTAAGGGGGAGGGGAATATAATACCCCTGCTAGAGCCCATTGATTGATTAGGTCCAAATGTTAAAATTAACTATAAATTCCTGAAAGGATGAATATTTTCAATTTTGTTATTATTAATATAAAAAAAATCTACAACAAATTCCAACGAGGCAAAGCACCGAAGAAATCGGGGACCCAAGCATTCACCGGAGGTTGAAACAGGGATTATAGGTGCCTTATGACATTGTTAAATTCCTTAAGTTTCTATGATTTCTTTTAAACCATGATCTAAATCCTAATCCCTTGTAATCAACTTAAACCTATTTAAGTCTTAGTTGTGTTAAGATTGAATTAAATGTCAATGGGAAATGATCAAGCACAGTACCACGTGCCCTATAAAACGCATGTAGGGAAAAGTGAATAGCCATACCATCCTAGATATATTTTTTACAATGTGAAGAGGAAAACTGGTTCATGGAGAGAGGGAAAGAGATGGAAAACCAGTCCATGTCCAAGGAAAAATGGTCTGAGCAAAACCAGTTTGCAAAGCCTACCTGAACCAAATTCCCGAATCCGTGAACCTATTTGAGAAACACTACTTGTTGTGGTAACCATTTTTTCCTTTGTATTTTCCAATGAAATGGAAAATGGTGTATGCAACTACCTTAGTGGAATTCTGAGCATTGAGGACAGTGATGTATCTCACCGTTGTGCTGAAAAAATGAAACTTACAAGGTGGAATGCACTGTTTGTCATGGAATTAGTTGTAAACCAATGATAGTTATTGTTGAGTGTTAAACCATTAAGAGAAATTAGGAGACTAGTGAGATACCTGACTGGTGAACACATGGGTCTCAGCTCAGGGGTCGTGTTTTGCTAAGAGATTAATGAGCAAAAATACCTATGATTGGGTGGAGCATGCCCCACTTGTAGTTAGTTTCCCAATTTGATTGTTTTATATAAGTACAATTGCTAGTAAACATATATATTGTTATTTTGCATTATTAATTCATGATGAAAATCAAGAACAATGTTTCCTATTCAATTTTCCATGTATGGAATTGATTTGATGTAATTGCAGTAATTATGTTGAATTTCTAAGTGATTACAGGATTATGGTTGCAATGAGTTAAGGTTCAAATGAAATTTCATAAGCTTATGATTTATATAAATTGATATGTCGATTAATTAAACAAAATATATGTTTTTCATGGATGAATTCCTACTTGAAAGACTCTTTAGGTCATTGGTTAGGTAAATTCTCTATTTGAAAGTTGTTGAGACACTTTAGGCATTACTAACTATATTAAATGATTCTATTATATCATATTTTTCCTAGATCTGACAAATTGAGTAAAGGAGAACAATGCCTTTTGATTTTTTATGAGTGTTTGCATAGCCATTGAGGACTATGGTTTCAACATTCTTGTTATCATGTTTTCCGTGTTAAGAAATTTGTGATAGAAGATATAAGAAGAGCATTTTTTGTATGTTTCTTTCATGTATAATTAAATGAAAAACAAGTTGAATATCATTGTAATTCCAGTGAAATTCCTATTTCCATGGCTTATTCGTGTTTTTCTTTAAGAATATTGATGCATGTGAATGCATGGTTTTAGCAATGATTAATTGCAGATGAAACTTGTTGGTTATCTTGGTCCTAAAACTGTTATAAGAGTTAAAGACCAATTATGTCCTTGTTAAAATAGTAGTCTTTGGTCATTAAATCGTTAGAGTTTACAACAGCTGAAAGCAATGGGATGCTTAAATGTAGCTTGTGAATGTGTTGATTTGGTCTAATTCATAGTGCCATGTGGAGGCATAAATCTATTATGTTTTAGACCATTTTCCCTTCCTTAGTAATTTTATGAAAAGAGCTAAGTGTTAAGCCTTTGGAATTGGCTATGTTTACTTTTGTTTACTAGAGTGTTGATGTTGACGAGTCAACGTTAGGATTGACATTTGATTTGCTATAATATTTGCACGCATGTGCTTCATTGTGGATGTTGGCATTTCGACATTGGAGCCAATGTAGTTAAAATTTTATGTTGTTATTATCTTTGCTAAGGTTTCGATGCCAAGGTGCCGACGTTGGGATCAACATGTTAATTGGACATAGTTTTCTAAATTAATGTTGATGTCTGAATACTAACATTGGTAGGTCCAAGTTCTGAGCTCAGAACATGGACATCAAAATGGTAGTTGTTATACTTTCAATGTGTGTGTTGTCTAATGAAGTTTGACATGCCAACATCAAAGAATCCAAAATCTTGACTTCTGGGTGGGCATGCTAGAGTTGTTTATTAAATAATTGTTGAACGACATCGACGCCTAACTGCCGATATCAGAAAGGTTGGTAGTGACCTGGTAAATTCAAGGGGAGGAAATAAACCATTGGGAAATTTATTAATGCTATTTAAATAATTGTTTAGTGAATATTAAATATTAATTAAGTTGATTAATCTTGTTTAGAGTTTTTTTTATGCAAAGTGTGTTAATAAATTATAACCAATATTATACTTAATTTTTTTATAACATGACATATATTGTGATTTATATAAAATTTGCGAGAATTGATTCTCAAGTAGATCTAGGAGCTAGAACAATATTCACCATCAAAGTGTTTGACAAAATATGCAAGAGAACAACAAAGAAACTAAAATAGCTGGAATAACACATGTGAATGGTGCTAATATCTAACCATTATATTACAACACACCTTGTAGGTATGTATGCCACATATGTATAGTAAATTGGAGATAATTTGTGAGCCCCTAGTGGCCATGTGAATGCATCCTAGTGTCAGAGTAGGATTTGACCCATAAACCCCCCTAGGTTGACCAATATGCTCCAAAAACTAACTAAACTGTCACGAATCCATGTGTGAATAGGTAAGAAGCATTCCAGGTTCATAAATGAGGGAAGGAAAGCATGGGAGAGTGCATGGGTGAGTGGAGGAATCTTTAGGAGGAAAATAAATGCCAAGGAGACCACAAAAAGCCACATCCACACACACTAGCGCCCCTAGTCAAAGATGGAAGTGGTTTGCAATTAATGCATAGTATAAAATGTTAGGATGTTCAAACTAGAGCACCTCAACTGCATTTAATGAGCCAGAATCACCTATTTGACCAGTATAACCTAAGTTAGACCATAGAACATATGCACAAGGTAAATGATTATGTCTCCTAGGTAGATCATTAAGGTAATAAGTCATATTATTGCTCCAACACCCCCCCTTAATCTGAATTAGTACACCACAAGATTTATTAAGGCCTTGGAAACTGAGGCACAAGTCACCTTTTACAACAAATTTTATTGATCCATGTAACCGAGGTAAGGAGGAAAACCTCATGGGACAAAACCTCCCTTCAAGAATGGAGATGACATAGAAACAAAAATATGTATACACTCCAAACTAAATGAGTATGTCTGGATGAATATTCTTCTTCGAAAGAAGTGGAATGTGCTCAACCAACTCAGGAACAATTGCATGATGAATCCTCAAATCATGTAGAACAATTGGAATGCACTGATAGGAGATCGAATGGTGCTCTTGAGACTTGAACCTTGAACCAAACAGGATGCCATTCCCAAAAGAGTCTTGAAGTGCTTGAGAATAGGTGACCCCAATAGATTCATAAGGATATTGAAGCATCAAATTTGAAGAAAGGTTGTAATCATCTCCAAGAAGGTGCGCCATTGTGATGGAAAAGGCTTCTCCATCTTCATATGAACTTGAATGGACTCTACTAGTCATGGTCGAGGAATACATGGGAAAAAGAGTGTGAAGAAATGATAAATATTCACTTGACATCCAAACCTCTACATCTTTTGAACCAATACTCTCATGTGAAGAAAATCCATGTTCCTAAGAAGGCTTGCTATGAACATCAACTAGCAATACATCTTCACCATTCATAATAGAAGACATAGAGGAGAAGGCCATATAATGGATAGATAACTCTTCAACAATAGTGATGGTAGCAACTCGTATGCTATCTTCATGAAAAATAACTTCTTGACAAGGAGAGGAAGTCACAGAGGAAGAAACTTGAGTTGGATCATTTTCTATATCTTTGGCTACTTCTTCTTCTTCATTTCGAATAGATTCTTGAGAAATGCACAAGGCAGAGATCATAGGAGGGAGAACACATAAGGAGGTGCCCATTTTATTGCTCTCCATATAGCTCACATCTTCTTGCTACATTCCAAGAGCTTCATCTAGATTTTTCCAAAGCTCGAATGGGTACTCAGTAGAATCAAGGAGATAGTGCATGGTAGGAGGTATAGTGAGACACACAGTTCCATAGGCTCTATCATTGTCATTAAGCCAATCACACTTCTCTTGACAAGAATATGGCTCTCTCACAACATCATAGAGACATTGCCTCTTGAGATATGCACACATCTTCGAATTCCATTTAGAATAGTTGAATGGGGAAAGGAGAGGAAGTGCTTGCGAATCCATGAAGTTGTTGTAGGAACCTGTAATGAAAAACACTCATATTTTTTGGAAATATGCCCTAAACAACAACTCAAACCTCACAAGATTTGTTTGTAGCTACAACTAGATCTGATACCATGTGATAATTGCTTCTCAAGTAGATCTAGGAGCTATAACATTATTCACCATCAAAGTGTTTGAAAAAATATGCAAGAGAACAACAAAGAGACTGAAATAGATGGAATAACACATGTGAATGGTGCTAATATCTAACCATTGTATTACAACACACCTTGTAGGTATGTATGATGCATATTTATAGTACATTGGAGACAATTTGTGAGCCCCTGGTGACCATGTGAATGCATCCAAGTGTTAGACTAGGATTTGACCCCTAAACCCCCCTAGGTTCACCAATAGGCTCCCAAACCTAACCAAAATGTCACAAATCCATGTGTGAACATGTGTGAATAGGTAAGAATCATGCCTAGTTCATAAATGATGGATGAAAAGCATGGGAGAGTGCATGGGTGAGTGGAGGAATCTCTACGAGGAAAATAAATGCCAAGGAGACCACAAAAAGCCACATTCACACACACTAGCGCCCCTAGTCAAAGCTAGAAGTGGTTTGCAATCAATGCACAATCTGAAATGTCAGGATGTTCAAACTAGAGCACCTCAATTGCATTTAATGAGCCAGAATCACCTATTTGACCAGTATTGATCAGTATAACCTAAGTTAGACCATAGAACATAAGCACAAGGAAAATGATTATGTCTCGTAGGTAGATCATTAAGGTACTAAGGAAGATTATTGCTCCGACAAAAATAAATAATAATAATAAATTTTTGGTTATAGAGCTTTTGTAAGTGCTCCATGTTTATTTTAAGCTATCGATTACTATTTGTGTAGTTTTGGGTGCATTACATCATACTTCAATCACCTAATTAGATCAATGTTTTTCAATATTCAGGTTGCAAGGCATCTCGCTTCACTACTGTATCAATATCATGCAAGTAAAGAAGGATAATTAAGCTTGGATTTATTGTCAGGTGTATGTAGCATGAAGGATGAAGGAACATAATAATAAATACATAATTTAACTATGATACAAAAACACCATATTCCACTAGAGGATATGAGAGTCTTGCTAAAAGTAATCAAATATGCAGTTATAAATATATGTAATACCCTTTTAATCACTCCACAATCACTCCACAAAAACACATAATTTCTACTAATGCTTATGCACACTTGCAATTCTACATTTTCCTTTACAAACACAAACACATTTATGCAAACACATTATAGAGCCAAGAACAAGCACTAGAAACCTTCCTCGAAAAGTAGTGATGCAAAGACAATTGTAATATCCATTAAGTAGAAAAGAATTACAATTCTTTAGAAAACAAGTTCATCATTGTAGCGATATACAAAAATAAAAAATTTATCACAAATAAAAACCAAAAAAACAAAAACATAAGAGTTTCTTGCAATAGATGATACAAAGTTTATTTCATTGGTACTTTATTTAAAAATGATAACACTGAAGCCAATTGCATGCACATCATGATCTATTTTTTTTTCAGGAAGAAAAAGCCTGTCCTTGTTATTCTTATTAAGAATCAAAGGGCATTGATAACACCCACCCAAAGAGGGTTACATCACATAGAATAAAACTAGACGATACTAAGAGTCACATCCAGTCGCAGCCGGGGGGAATGGCGTGCAATAGTAAGTGTTGTTCCCATCAGATAACTGTCTCATCATGTAATGATCTATCTGGATCAGTCCTATCTATCGTAAACCAAAGGGACCAGAACTGCGTTCCAAAAGAGTCACTCAAAACAGTATACAAAGTGTCCACAAGGGGAGAAAAATCCCCCATACAAAGCTCAAAGGAGCTGAAATGAGTCATAAGTGACCAACTGGTCATCTATGTATTCAGTAAAACATCCACAACCCAGAGATAATGTGAGTGTTATTTTTGAAATTCTGTCTACTTTCCGATTGTATTCACGATAGATGTGACTGATGGAAAGATCTTGGAAGCTTTTAAAAATATTTTGACTTTCCCTGCACCAATGAATGAGCTCTGGTGGGGAGAGAGCAGTAATTCCCTTAGCCCAATTGATGATGACCTGTGAGTCACCGTATATCTGAGCTATAGGGAGTCCCATCATTTGGGATGAGTGCAGAAGGGCCCATAGACCCAAAAATTATGCCTTGGTATTGGAGCCATGTCCAACCCCCAACGCAAAATCTAGACGATGATTCTCATTTAGATATATGCAGAAACCAATTCCAGCTGCCGAAGAAGATGATGCACCATCGAAGTAATCACAAGGGAAAGTCATGTGAGGTCTTTTCCCAATCTGTCTGGCTAATCTTAAATTTCTTCTCTTTATGACAGGCCAAGAGGGAGATAAATGAACTGCATTTACAATCTGTTGTAATACGCCTAAGATAGTCACCTTTTTACCATCAAATAAAGCTCTGTTGCGTGCTTTCCAAATGGCCCATATCACATGATGAGGGATAAAGTAGTGTTCAGAGTTGCGTTGATAAGGGAAACAAGAAAAGAGCATACCAAGAAAAAGAGCATACCAAGTTTTGTGGGGAAATATGTAATCCATATGCAGAAGCGTCAAAAGAAATCCAACACACTTATAGAAATGACTATTTTACATACAAAGTAGCAGAAAAATTGAAACACAAATAAGGAATCTTTTTATAAATATATATGCTAGTAAATCTAAATGATAGTAATGTAAGTAATCAACTATGCATAAATATTTATTCACTCACTTTTTTCAATGTGTAATTGGTGACAATTAAATAAGTATAAATATTTTTTAATTTCCAATATCCCACTAAGACATTTGACGAGATGTTATCGATGTCACATGATACACTCTTGAACAATGTTCTCTTAAACTCATTAGAATTCCAATGTAGAATTCCAAAGTTTGTCGCCACCTGCACATCAACATATAGCCATACCATCTGTGCAACCATTGTCCAAAGTTAAATTCATTATTATATTTCATGTTTCTTTATTGATAATAGATACTAGATGAGTAGCCCCAAGGGTTAGCTCAATTGGTAAGACCTGCGCACACTCTCTTGGTTCAGGGAGAGGTCACAGGTTCGAGCCTTGAGTCCTTTGGGGTTAGGCCTTCTGCAAGGATGGCCGGTGGTTTACCACCTCTACCATCCATTAATGTGGGGAAGTATTGCTGGGTTTCCCGTGAATCTTTCCATCTAAAAAAAAAAAAGATACTGGATGAGTAGTTCACAACACCAACATGATTATTTTTCTTATGCTACTTGGATTTTATCTCTCTTGCATTAAAATTGTATATTAGCAATCCCTTCATGATCCCTCCACCATTTGGTTATTAAGCCTAGAACAAGCTGAATGTTGAGACTATGTGCCACAAATTCTTATATTTTTGTGCTTAAAAGTTCACTTGAAGGGTTCCCATTAAATCCAATACCACTCAAAGGTGTCATTTATGTTCTTTACTATTTTAGTGTGAATTATTATTTTTTATTACTAGAATCTAAATCATGGCAGGTCTTTATGGAGTTACATTCTATGGAAACATTACAATCCCACTACAAATAATTGTATCTCTCTTTGAATGCATATTCCCTAAATCAAATAAGAAAGACAATAATTTTCATGGATATATATGTGCCTTGTGGATGTTAGGCTTATATATGCTATTAAATCTTTGTTACTAGTCCTACTATTTTAAATCTATTTTACTTCCAATGCATTAGATTTGTAAGTTGACCAGTAGACTGAAAACTACTTTATAGCTATCCACTGACTTGTCTATTATCTAGCTTAAAGTCGAGACTATGTGCCACAAATTCCTATATTTTTGTGCTTAAAAGTTCACTTGAAGGATTCCCATTAAATCGAATACCACTCAAAGGTGTCATTTATGTTCTTTACTATTTTAGTGCCATTTATTTTTTATTACTAGAATCTAAATCATGGCATGTCTTCAGGGAGTTACATTCTATGCCAACATTACAATCCCACTACAAATAATTGTATCTCTCTTTGAATGCATATTCCCTAAATCAAATAAGAAATACAATAATTTTCATGGATATATATGTGCCTTGTGGATGTTAGGCTTATATATTATATTCAATCTTTGTTACTGGTCCTACTACTTTAAATCTATTCTACTTCCAATGCATTAGATTTGTAAGTTGACATGTAGACTGAAAACTACTTTAGATCTATCCACTGACCTGTCTATTATCTAACATCACTTCTGAAGCTTGTTACAAAAGCTACATCTATGTTTCTAACATGATAAAGCCAAAAATAATTCCTTGGAACATGATAATATAATCCAATTCTATCCAGCTTCATTCAACAATAGTCATCCAACAAGGGCCTGAATCCTTGTTGAATACTTCTATTTGATTGGTATATTCTTTCACTCTCTCTCTCATGCACCACCTTTACAATTAAGTGGATAAGAGCATCTACTAAGTTCCGCGATGATGGAATTTCAAAATTGTAAGCAAACAAATCTAAGTCTACCCCATGCCTTGGTTGTTGGAAGGTAATATTCAGATTATTCTTGTAGCTTTCTTGGAATTACACTGCTTAATAAGTATTTACTGTTGGCACACAAAATCATAGGAAAAATATTAGCAAAGTGTTGATCCATGTCTTAAGAAAATATAAAATATATTGTTTTAACGATATGATTAACTATAGATATGCCCAAATCCATTCCGCAGAGTGTGCTCAGAGACTAAAATTGAAGTAAATGTATCCCTAAAACTTTATTTTGAAAAAGTAGGAGTCACAAGATATGATGGACTCTAGTTTAATCATGCACAAGAATGAAAATGATGAGTCATGCCAAGCATATTCAACTTTACACAATACACCACTTGCCTCATAATAATAATTCATCACAAAGTGACATGTAGGTTTCTTAGTCATTTGTTTAAATCTATATGATAACATGCCTTGATACATCTTCATACATGAATGCACATTACTGGAAATGAATTTAGGAGTCAACACCATGTAGTGACTCACCACTACCACCTACAAGTATAAATAGAAATATAAAGTGAGCTCTAATGCATGTTTAATTCATTTTGATTTTCTCGTGATCAGTGAGTTACTTATCAACCCGATCCTTCTTACTTTTTCTCTCAATCCCATGAACTAGAGTCTACCTTCCTTTTGGGCTACCATGCATTTCAACTCTGAAGACATGGGGTACTTAGTTTAATAATATTTCTAAGTGATACTATATGAGGTGTCTATTAAGGAGGGAGACCACAAAGAAGTAGTGTAATTGATTATGATCAACCATTGAGTTAAACAATTGGGATAGTGAAACTAGTGATATATTTTTATGTATAAATATGCTTATAAGTAGTATCCTCCTAATGATGATATTTATTGTATAGAACATAACACAACTACAACATTGATTCTATAACTTATCTTTCTCAACTAAATAACCTCATTCAAAGTATTCTTTGGCATGGTTTTGATTACCATGGTCGTTTGTTTTAACTATAGTGTGTGAAACCTACGTGGATTGACTCACTGTCCTATTGAATTCAATCAAGCTAATCCCCATTGAATAGTAATTTTCCTTCATTACTGATGACTACTAATCCCTGACCTGGTGTGCAACTTGTAGTGAGAGGTGTTACCCATGAATGTTCAGAACCCATAAATGTGAGCCTTGGTATTCCTTGAATTGTATTTAATGAATTATCTCATGAGTCTAGTAAACTTGTGTATTTTTTAAAAATCCATTCAACGAGAAAGAAGCATATATCACATATAAATATTCCATAATTACATTCATTGTGTTAAATATGCCGCCACAATTTTGTTGATGAAACGATAAGTCACACACTAGATGCTAGGGATAGAGCCTGGCCTCTTTATGTTGGTGCATCCAACATTGTTAACATGTTTAAAAACAACTTGTATAGTCTATAGAAATAATAGGAAGTAGACATAGAGTTTGGGAGATGAAAAATGATCAGTGGGACTAACTTATATCAGAACAATCAAAGGTTGAGAATCGACTCATGGTTAAGCGCGTAATATTTCCAATCGTCAATGGAAAAAAGTGAAATAGAGAAAATGCCGCTTATTGTTCCATTAATGATTACCCCTATTTCCATCATTTTGTACAACTTTATGTATTGGTATTGGTCTTGGGAAATTGTTATTCTCTTTACATGTTGCTATCATATTTATGATTTTTTTCCTTTTGCTTCTGCAAATTCTCATTAACTCCAATTTTATGCAAGGATTACCTCAAGTGTTTATTTGTAGGATGAAATAATTGAAAGATGGACTATTTTTACCAGCACTTATAAGTGGAAATGAAAAATTATCTTTGGCATAACATTCCTAATGGTAGAAATTGGGTAAGTTGTATGGTTATGTTCCTTCTTGGATGAGAAATTGTTATTATTTTTTCTATATGTAAAACTAGTTAACTTGTTAGGAATCTTAGGAAATAATTGATCCAATAATATCATGTGAACTTTTAGAGGCTACACATTATATTCTTGGCTCAATTATTTTCTGATATTTCTAACAAGGTATCTTGCTCAACTACATATTAAAAAAGTAATAACCATTTCTCATCAAGGAAGGAAAATAACCATACAACTTACCCAATTTCCACCATCAATCATGCTATGCCAAATATTTTTTTTTCATATCCACTCGTAAGTGCTGGTAGGAATAGTCCATCTTTCATTGATTGCATCATATAAACAAACACTTGTGGTAAGCATTGCATAAAATTGGAGTTAATGAGAAGCTACATAAGGAAAAGGAAAAAATAAAAAATATGATAGAAAAATGCAAAGAGAATATTAATCCCATCCATCAAAAGACCATACAATTGTGCAAGACCAAGAACAATACATACAGTTGCACAAACTGATAGAAATAGGGGTATTCGTGAACGGAAAATAATTGACATTTTCTCTCTTTCAGTTTTTCCCTTCGACGGGTGGAACTCTTATGCATTTATCCAAGCGTTGATTCCCATCCTTTGGTTGTTCATATAGAAACTAGTCCCATTGATCACTCCACGTATCACAAAATCTATGTCTACTTCCTATTACATCTATAAACTATACAAGTTGTTTTCAAATAGGTTAACAATGTTGGATACACCAACATAAAGAGGTCAGTCTCTATCCCTCACATCTAGAGTGTGACTTGTTGTTTCATCAACAAAATTTGGGACAACAACTTCAACACTATAAAAGTAATTATGGAATCACTTTATATATGATATATGTTGATTTATCATTGAGTGTATTTTTAAATATACACCGTATGAATAGACTCATGATATAATTCAATAAATACAATTCTGATGCAGGAGCATCGAGTCATAGTCCTATGTTCTCTGATTGAGTAGGAAATGCTATTTTTCTGCTTCCATGTAGTCATTTTTTGAAGGATAGGATTAGTTCTCAATCTATTTTATAAATAGGATAAGTTTGAATGTAATAATGATGATTTTCCACTGATATCCTCAAATATTTCTCAAGGATAGGTTAGTTGTAGATTTCGTTTTTTAGGAGTTCAGATCTTGCTTATTCAGATCTGACAGGTTTGACATAGTTTTATATTAAGTGTCGAATGTAATAATCAAGTATGAGTGTATGAATGCGTGTGTGAGTGAATGAGTGAGTGAGGGTGTGTGTATGCATGAATGGTTGATGAAATGGAGAGCATAGTTATAGCCTCACGTGAATATTTTGTAAATTTCTATGTCTTCTTTCAATAACCAGGAATGTGTTAAATCTCTCGTAGATAAGTGAATGACGTGATTTTGTCAAGAGTCCTCAAAAGACCCTAAGATGGAGATGTTTTCATACGAATGCAATGAGGATGAATTGATTGCTTCTCTAATCAATTCATCTGTAACCTCCTGAGTTAAAAATATGTAATTTTGACAGATCCGCAATTTGGTAAAATGATTCTAGATTGTACGGTGTAGATAAGTTCCGCAAGAGATCGATGACTCTCAGAAGTTATGGAAAAAGAATTGCAGAGAGATATTGTGGAAGATATTTTCAAAAAAAGTTGAAAGGCACGTCCACAATTCGCAATCCGCAACCAAATTGCGAAAAGAACATTGCGGCCGCATAATTGCGGAAGTTGGTTTTTGGAATTTGGGCAATGTATACCTGTAACCTGCAATATACAACTGTGGAAAGATTATTGCGGAAAGGAAATTGCGAAAGGAATATATTTGCGGGAATTTGTCAAAGTTTGCCAAAGAATAAGATTTTATTCAACATATTTTGCTGATTTAAGATAAGCTAGGCCTGCTATCTCTAATTGGCATCAATTTTTGTATCAGAGAAGAAAAATAATTATCTGCGAATATTATTAGAGTTGGTTAAAGATGATACCAAGGAAAGGATGAGCACATGGAGTTCCAGTATGAGGTGGTCAAGGAAGAAAAATTGTAGATACATACACCCAAAGGAAATTGAGGTAGCTCCAAGCTAGGATGGAGGCTATGGAGAGAAGAAATTCAAAGAATATGGATACGAGTGATGAAGATGAATCCTCTGAAGAAGAGCAAGAGGATATTTTTGTTGAAGTAAAAGTATTGAGGATGTTGGTGGAAGCTAGTAACATGCCTAAAGTTGAAGTTCCCATGTATGAAGGTAGTCTGAATGTTGAAGAACTCATGGACTAGTTCAATGCTCTAGAAAAGTACTTTGATTTTGAAGAAATTGAGGATAAAAATAAGGTGAAGTATGCAGTGACCATACTGAAGGGACATGCAACCATCTGGTGGGATGAAATTCAGATCCACAGGGAAAGAAGAGGTAAGTCCAAAATCAAAACTTGGTATAAAATGTTAGATAAAATTAAAAGTCAATTTATGCCTAAGTATTATGAGTTGACTCTCATTAGACAATTACAAAATCTTAGACAAAAGGGTATGAATTTTAAAGAATACACAAAAGAATTATTTAGGATGAGTATTAGAGCTGGACAGATACAAGGGGACATAGAAAGAGTGACCAGATATATAAATGGACTAAGATATGAGATACAAGATGAGATTATCTTGTTGAATTTGAAGACTATTGAATATGCTTATCAGGGAACCTCAAGGGTAGAAGATAATCTACTAAGAAGACAAAAACAAAAGAATTGAGGGAGAAGTACAATAAGAGGAAAATGATCTCCAAGCATAGGAGGTAAGTTTTAGACCTCTAAGGATGACGCAGAAGGTTCTAGTAGCCAAACACCCCAAAGAGGAGGATTCAGGGGAGGCAGGTTTAATATTAGAGGAAGAGGCAAAAATAGAGAAATGAAATGCTATACATGTGGAGAAATTGGACACATGTCATGGGAGTTCCCAAAGAATAAACCTACATATCAGAGAAATGCAAATAGTTCTGAGGCTTGTGAGGAGTCCAATGAGGAAACATAGAGGAATAATCCTCCCGAGGAAGGAGAATCTCTTATGATGAAGAGAGTTTTAGTGAAAACAGAGAAGACAGTACATGAACCCACCCAGAGGAAGAGTCTGTTTAGGACTAAGTGCAAGTCACATTGGAAGTGTTGTAAGATGGTTATTGACAATGGAAATACAAATAATTTGGTCTCCATTGAGATGGTAGAGAATTTGGGATTGCAGAGGATGAAACATCCCACTCCTTATAAAGTTTCTTAGTTGTAGAAAGGACATCAACTCTTGGTAAATGAGCAGTGAAAAGTGGAGTTTCAAATTGGTACTTATAAAGATGTGGTATAATGTGATATAATTCCTATAAATGTATGCCATATACTCTTAGGGAGGCCATGGAAATATGATAGAAAAGTTGTTCATGATGGAAGAAAGAACACTTACTCTCTGGAAAAGGATGGAAAGAGATAGACACTAACACCTTTGAAAGATGAAACAACCCAAGAAGGTTCAAAATCCAATATTTCACTGATGACTGGCAAGGAACTATTACAAGAAGTAAAGAAAGAAGAAGAACTACATTTTCACCTTGTTGGCAAACCAAAGGTAATTTTAACTTCTACAAATTTATATGATTTTCCTATTGAAGTTAAAATCTTGCTTGATGATTATGATGATATTATTGTGGGTGAGTTACCTAATTCTTTGCCCTCCCGTGAGAAGTATTAGTCATCATATTGATTTAATACCAGGTGCAAGTTTACCTAATAAGGCATCCTACAGACCAATTCCTCAAGAGAATGAAGAGATCAAACAACAGGTACAAGAGCTATTGGATAAAGGTTTGGTGAAAGAAAGTTTGAGTCCTTGTGCAGTACCCACTATGCTTATCCCAAATAAGGATGTTGGATGGCGTATGTTCACTTACTCCTGAGAAATCAATAAGATCACTATCACATACATATTTACCTTACCCCGCATTGATTATTTGATGGATTGTCTGAGTGGTTCAAAATATTTTTCAAAGATATATTTGAAAAGTGGTTATCATCAAATAAGAATAAGAGAAGGGGATGAATGGAATACTGCATTCAAGACTAACAATGGACTGTATGAATGGTTAGTAATGCCAACTGGGATTACTAATGCACCTAGAAATTTCATGAGATTGATCAATGAGGTCTTGCAGGAATACATTGGAAAATTTGTGATAGTGTATCCAGATGATATTCTGATTTTCTGTCAAAATAAAGAAGAAAATTTGAGACATCTTAAATTGGCGTTGGAAACCCTGCGAAAAGATAAGTTGCTAATAAATTTGAAAAAGTGTAGTTTCTTGAAGAAATAATTGATTTATTTGGGATTTGTGGTTTCATAATAAGGGTTAAAAATGGATCCAAAGAAGGTGCAAGCAATTTTGAATTGGCCAACTCCAAAGAATATATATGAGATAAGAAGTTTTCATGGTCTTGCAAGTTTTTATAGAAAATTCATCAAGAATTTTAGTCAAATTTGTGCACCCATAATAGACACCTTTAGGGGAAGTAGACAACCATTCAAGTGGATATAATAGGTTGACAGAAACTTCAAATTGTTGAAGAAGAATATCAATGAGAAGCCTATTATGGATTTACTATGTTTTGACAAAGTTTTTCAAGTAGAGATAGATGCTAGTGGGACAATAATAGGGGTTGTTCCAACTCAATGAAAAAGACCAATATCATACTTCAGTGAGAAAATAAATGAGGTAAAACAAAAGAATTCCTCATATGATAAATACTTGCATGTTGTTGTGCAAGCTCTCAAGAAATGGATACATTACTTGATGCACAAAGAGTTTGTGTTATATTCAGATAATCATGCTTTACAATTTACAAATAGTCAACCTAAATTGAATCAGAAACATACTAAGTGGGTGGAATTTTTGTAGAACTTTACCTTTGTGATCAAGCATATAAGTGGGAAATCTAATAAGGTTGTTAATGCTTTAAGTAGAGTAAATTTGATATTGTGAGAGATTAAGGTCAGTACTTTGGGATTTGAAAATTTGGTTAATATGTATAAGGAAGACGTTGATTTTAAGGATGTATATGCATCCCGTGAGAATCCAGTTGCCCACAATTGAAGTAAATGGTTGGACTACATTTCACAAGAAGGATTATTGTTCAAGAATACTAAATTGTGCATTCCTAAATGTTCTATGAGAGAAAATATGATACAGGAGAAACACAGTGGGGGTTTGTGAGGTCATTTTGGACAAGAAAAAACATTTTCTCTGGTGAGTGATTTTTATTTTTGGACAGGAATACAAAATGATGTAAATAATTTTGTTGAAAGTTGCAGGATATGTCAACATGCCAAAGGGAGGAGACAAAATACTAGACTCTATCAACCCCCTACCTATTCCAACTAGGCCTTGGGATTCCATCATTATGGATTTTGTTTTGGGATTGCCTAGAACTTAGAGGGGAAATGATTATATTTTTGTGGTAGTAGATAGGTTGTAAAATATGGCTCATTTTATTTCTTGTAAGAAAACCAATGATGCAACACATATTGCTAATTTGATATTTTCAGAAATTGTGAAGTTACATAGTTTTCCTTTGAGCATTGTGTTTGACATGGATACTAAATTTGTTGGTCATTTTTGGAGATATCTGTGGAAGAAATTGGGTACAAATCTTAGTTTCAACTATGGTTATCATCCTCAGACTGATGGTCATACTGAAGTGGTAAATAGGATCTTGGGAAATATATTGAGAAGTCTTGTTTATGAGAATCCAAAACAATGGGATTTAGCCCTTGCTCAAGCTGAGTTTGCTTACAATGATTCACCTAACAGGAGTACAGGTATGAGTCCTTTTCAGATTGTGTATGGAATGCATCCAAGAGGAGTATATGAACTTAGAAGTTTGGGAGGACAAGAAAGGATAAGTGTAGATGGTTAATATTTTTCATCCAGTATGCATGAGCTATAGAAAAATGTTAAAAAGAAATTGAAGGAAAGTGCAGGGAAGTATAAACAGAGAGGAAACATGAAAAAATAGAACTTAATATTCATGTTGGAGATTTAGTAATGGAATATATTAGAAAGGAAAGGTTTCCTAAGGGGAATTAAAATAAAATGAAACTCAAGAAGATAGGACCTTGTAAAATTTTGAGGAATTTTTCTGCAAATGCATATGAAATAGAACCTCCTTCTAATATTCAAATTTCTCGAATTTTTAATGTTTCAGATTTATATCATTTTAAATATTGAGGTGTTCAGACAGAAGAAATGATCTCAAGTGAAGATGTTCCATTTGTATATTGGAAAGCACAATTACCATAGAAAGAACAACCAAAGGTTGAAGCTATCCTTGACAAGATAATTTCAAAGAAGACCAAGAACAAATATTATTTTCAGTATTTGGTCAAGTGGAAAGGTCTCACATCTGAAGATGCAACATGGATGGCTGAACTGAAGATTTCCAATTACAATGTGAACCCTGGAGAACTATTGAATATTTATTTTCTTCCCTTAGAGAATGACACATTATCATCGAGTCAAAGTCCTATGTTTTCTCATTGAGTAGGAAATGCTATTTTTTTGCTTCCATGTAGTCATTTCTAGAAGGATATGATTAGTTGACGATCTGTTTTATAGATAGGATAATTTTGAATGTAATAATGGTGATTTTCCACTGATATCCTCAAATCTCGCTCGAGGATAGTTTAGTTGTATATTTATTTTTTTAGGAGTTTATATCCTACTTATTTGGATCTGACAGGTTTGAAAGAGTTTTATATTAAGTGTCGAATGTAATAATCAAGTATGAGTGTATGAATGAGTGTGCGAGTGAATGCGTGAGTAAGGGTGTGTGTATGCAGGAATGGTTAATGAAATGAAAAACTAAGTTCTATCCTCAGCATGAATATCTTGTAAATTTCTATGTCTTCTTTCAATATCCAGGAATGTGTTAAATCTCCAGTATATAAGTGAATGACATGATTTTGTCAGGAGTCCTCAAGAGAAACTAATATGGAGATGTTTTCATACGAATGCAACAGGAATGAATTGATCGCTTCACTAATCAATTCGTTTGTCACAATTCAAGTTAAAAATATGCAATTTTGATAGATCCTCAATTTGGTAAAATGATTCTAGATCGTATGGTGGAGATAAGTTATGCAAGAGATCGCCAACTCTCAGAAGTTGCGGAAAAATAATTATGGAAGCTCATTTCAGGAAAAGTTGAAAGGCACGTCTGCAATTAGATTGTGGAAAGAACGTTGTAGCCGCATAATTGCGGAAGTCAGTTTTTGGAATTTGGGAAATTATACCCACAATCCACAACCCGCAATTATGGGAAGATTCTTGTGGAAAGTAAATTGTGGAAGGAATAGATTTGCGGGAATTTGTCAAAGTCTGCCAAAGAAGAAGATTTTAATCAACATATTTTGCCGATTTAAGATAATCTAGGCCTGATAGGTATAATTGGCATCAAATTCAAGGAATGCCAAGGTTTAGATTTGCAGGTTTTGAACATTCATGGGTAACACCTCTCACCACCACCAACACACCAGGTCAGGGATCAACAACCATCAGTAGGAATGGAAAATGACTATTCAATGGGGATAAAATTAATCAAGTTCAATGGGGTCAGCAAGTCAATCCATTTAGGTTTCACTCACTATAGCTAAAAGAAACCACCATGGTAATCGAAACCATTGGCAAAGAATACTATAGATGAGGTTATTTACTTGAGAATTTATAAGTGAATTTATAGATTCGGTGTTGTAATTGTATTGTGTTCTATACAATAAATATCATCATTAGGAGGCTACTACTCAAAAGTATATCTGCACATAAAAATATATCACTAGTTTCACTACCTCACTCGTTAAACTCAATGGTTGATCATAATAAATTGCATTACAAATTATCTGTAGTCTCCCTCCTCGGTAGACACCTCCGATCTTATCACTCATAAATATTATTAAAGTAAGTACCCCTTGGCTTCATATTTAAAATGCATGGTATCCCAAAAGAAAGGTAGATTCTAATTCAGGGGCTTGAGAGAAAAAGTAAGGAGGTTCAAGATGACAAGAAAGTGACTAATCATAAAATGAAAACAAGCAACAGAGCTCACTTTATAGTTATATTTATACTTGTAGGTAGTATTGTGTACATGGTTTTGATTCCTAAATTCATTTATAGTATTATGCATTCCTATATGAAGATGTATCCAGACCTATTATCATACAAATTTCAACAAACTATTGAGAATCCTATAGGTCCCTTTGTGATGAATTATTATTATGAAGTAGGTGGTGTAATGTGTAAATTTGAAGATGCTTGGCATGAATCATCATTTCCATTCCTATGCCTGATTAATATGGAGTCCATCATATCTCATTGCTATTAATTCAAAATCAAATTTTAAGGCTACATTTACTTTGATATTAATCTTTGGGCACACTCTCTAGATGGCTGTGGGCATATCTGTAGACAACCATATCATTAAAATAATATATCTAGGGCAGATTTTATATTTCCTGATGACATGGATCAACACTTTACTGATATTTTTTGTATGATTTTGTGTGTCAGTAGTAAATAATCATCAAGCAATGTAATTACAAGAAAGCCATAGGAATAATATGAATATTACATTCTAGAAACCAAGGAATGGGCTAACCTTAGATCTTTTGGCTCAAAATTTTGAAATTCCTTCATGGTGGAGCTTAGTAGATGCTTTGAGCCACTTGATTGCAAAGGTGGTGCAAGAGGGAGAGAGAGTGAAATAATTTGTGAATGAAATAGAAGTATTCAACAAGGCTTCGGGCCCTTATTGGATGACTGTTGCTGAATGAAATGGGATAGAATTGGGTTATATCATCATGTTCTAAGGAATTATATTTGTATTTATCATGTTATAAATATATATGTATCTCTTGTAACATTATTTAGAAGTGATGCTAGATAATAGATAGATCAGTGGGAAACTCCAAAGTAGTTTTCCGTCTCTAGGTCAACTTACATATCTAATGGATTGGAAGAAAAACAAATTTAAAGTAGTTGAACTAGTTACAAAAATTTAGTAGCATACATAATCCTAACATCCATGAGGTACATATATATCAATGAGAATTATTTTCTTTTTATTCGATTAAGAGAAAATGCATTCAAAAGGGTAGTACAAATGTTTGTAGCATGGCCATAATGTTGTCATAGAATGTAACTCCCAAAAGACATGCATGGTTTAGATTCTAAAAAAAAGGTCACTCAAATGGTAAAGGGCTTAAATGGCACCTTGAAGTGGTATTTTATTCAATGGGCCCCTCAGGTGAAGTTTTAAGCACACAAAATTTAGGAACCTATGGCACATAGTCTTAGCTTTAAGCTTGTCCTAGGCTCAATAGCTAAATGGAGAAAGGATAATGAAGGGATTGCTAATATACAATTTCCATGCAGGAGAGGCCAGAGCCAAGTAGCATGAAATATAATTTATATCAACAAATATTATGCAGGTATTGTGAACTGCTCAGCTCAGTATCTATTGTCAGTAAAGAAATATGTACTATAATAATGGATTTAACTTTGGACAATGACTACACATATGAGATGGGTATATGTTGTTGTACAAATGGTGGTGAGATTTGGTATTATACATTGAAAATCAAAGTTTAAGAGCACATTGTTTAAGAGTGTGCCGAGTGACATCGATAACGGTATACCAAATGTTTTAGTGGGATATTGGAAATCATACAAGTTTTAGACTTCTTTAACGGTCACCGATTACAGATTGAAAAAAATGAATAAATATTTATGCATAGTTGATTACTGACATTAGTATCATATTGAGTTACTATCATATATATTTATAAAAATATTCCTTATTTTTGTCTTTCAATTTTTCTTCTACTTTGTATGTAAAATGACCCCTTTATATAAATGTGTCGCATTTCTTTTGAAACTTGTGCATATATGGGTTACATATTGTCCCACAAAACTTGGTATGCTATTTTTGTATTTTCTTTGTATATAGATATCATCCCCACAGATAGATATTGATGTGCATGTGATCGACTTTAGTGTTATCATTTTTAATTTATTTACCAATGAAATGAACTTTGTATCATCAATTGCAAGAACTTCTCTAATTTTTTTGTTTTTTTGGTTTTTATTTGTGCAGATATCTTGGTTTTGTATAATGTTAAAATATTGAACTCATTTTCTAAAGAATTGCAATTATTTTCTACATAATGGAGATTACATTCGTTTATGTAGAGTATCACTACTTTCTTGAGGAAGGTTTCTAGTGCTCACTCTTGGATATATAATGTGCTTGCATAAATGTGTTTATGTTTGTAAAGGGAATGAATACTACAACTGCGCATAAGCACTGTAGATATTATGTGTTTCTGTGGAGTGTTGAAAAGGGTGTTGCATATATTTATCACTGCATCTCAGATTAAGTTTAGCATGATTCCCAACTCTTGCAGTGGAATATGTCCTTTCTATATAATATTTGAATTATGTATCTATTATTGTATCCATTCATCCTTTTTGCTATGTGCAACTGACAATAAATCTAAGCCTAATTGTGATTATTTACTTGCATGAGATCAATCTATTAGTGATGTGATATGCCTCACAACTCAAAGCTAAAAAAAGATTTATCTAGTTACACGATTGAAGTATTAGAAATCCCTGATTATAATAATGATAGGGGAGACCATACATAAGAACCATCTAGGTGGCATTCATCGAAACCATTGCTAATGGAAATGGGGAGAATAAATACATCCTTCTATTTGATTATATCCTCCAACCTGATGCCCCTCAGTTGGTTCACTGTATGATATTTCCGTCTTTGAATCGCATGGAATGAATCAATCACAACGAGCTACTAGGTTTGTCTCAAATCGTGCTAAAGTGTTAATCTTGATTAGTTGTCAAATGAAACAGTAAAATACTGTTTTTACGAGAAAACTGAAACAGTAAAATACTATTTTTACGGGAAAACCCAATGTAAGTAACGTAAGTGGTCCATAAATGGATCAATGGTAATGTAAAAATGTAATGTATGATAGATGATAAATAATTACATAGGTTTTGGATTTATATAAGCCAGTCATGCACCTTTTCGTAAAAGGGAATGATTATTGACTTTAGATAGTATTTAATTAATAATAAATTAATATTAATATTATTTTATTATTTTATTGTTACATTGCCTCTCCCTTAGAATTTCTTTGTCCTCAAAACACAATTATGGAAGACTTTATCCCTTGTTCTTTCTCGTAACGCTTTCTCATGAAATTGTGTGTTGGTAGTTGCAACACTTGATGAGATAAGACAATACGTTCTTTTAAACATTGTGTGGAAATGTTGCATCATTTGTGATGTCATCCATCCAATATCTACCTTTAACGGAATTGTTTGTGAATCAATTGTTGGGAGTTGTCGATTTTGTATTTTCTCTTTGTAGGAATAATACTAGTAATTTTCCTTTTGATCATGTTGTCTATCATAACGACTCTTGTGATTTGGATGGCGATACAGAACTCGAATCACCTGTGAAGTGTTTACTGGAACTTCAAATTTTGGTGCTTCTAACGATTTTTGTAATATTTTTTTGGAACCATTTTCTGTTGATGCTTATAGCCATGTGGCAATAAGATCGCTCTTTTGAGCCTTGACGAGATTTGTATTGATTCCGTTTTTTGATGTTTGAATTTGATCCTTTGAATTTTCTTGGAAGTCTTCCTTGTTTTTTGGTGTTAGACCCTAGTTTTTTTAACCTAAACTTCCTTCTAAAAATACTTTGATTACGACTTAAATAACACTTTAATACTTGAGATTTGAACTTTTTTCAATACACTTCCCTTATAATCCTTTGATTTGAAGTGAACTATTATTTGCAATATATATATATATATATATATATATACATATTTTGATAACTTTGATATGTAACATAAAGTTTACTTAATACAAAACCATGTGTTGGTTTGGATTGTTTTTTTCTTTTTCCTTTCTTTTGTTTGTTTATTTTTTGTTGTTGTTGTTGTTTTTAACTTTTTTCTTTTCTTTTCTTTTTTGGACAAGGTCCTATTTTTTAGGGAAACCCTAATATAGTGGTTAAACACCTGAATCAAGAACTCCAACTTAGCTCCGATACCAATGAAACAGTAAAATACTGTTTTTACGAGAAAACTTAAACAGTAAAATACTATTTTTATGAGAAAACCCACTGTAAGTAAGTGGTCCATAAATGGATCAATGGTAATGTAAAAATGTAATGTATGATATATGATAAATAGTTACATAGGTTTGGGATTTATATAAGCCAGTCATGCACCTTTTTGTAAAAGGGCATGACTATTGACTTTAGATAGTCTTTAATTAATAATAAATTAATATTAATATTAATTTACTGTTTTATTGTTACATCAAACTTCTATGAGTATTGCAATATTAAGTATAGATCATCGAAATGTCTAGTAGTGGGGTTGAGTATGAGGAACCATGATGTTATGAGCAAGGGGTTGTGGAAAAGTGTTTACCTATGTGTGTTGAGCCTATGTTGATGTTTTATGCCCTTCTTATGTACTTGATGGAACCTCTTGGTTATGTACCCTCACGTGTTATGTTACTATGTTTTATTTACTTTGAGATTAATTTTTTTATTTGAGGATTGGAGTCCCTCTCTCACCTAGTGTGCCCTCATGAGTTGGATTAGTGTGCCCCTTGGTGTAGCCACTTGATGTGTAACTCCTATATTCTATTTTTGGAATGAAACTGTCATGCTTGTGTTCCTCTATTTCCCAATTCAATTTTCTCATGAAGCAATTTGATTTTCTTGTGTTGGAAAAAAAATAAAAACACACTTGTGTGTTGGTTCATGCTTTTGCTCTTATGCTTGTGTTTTTCACTCGTGGTTTAATTTTGTTTCTCTTGGTATGAGATCCTTATTGATATTGTTCTCAAGTTGAGTTACTTGGATCCATTGGTACTTTTCCTAGATCCATTGGAATTACCTTAGATTGGAAGTGCTACATTCCATTGGGTTGTGGTTGTACTATTTTCATAGGGCCACTTGAATTTCCTTGGAGTGGAAGTTGAGTTCATATTTTCCATTAGGTTGTGATCTGATTTCTTGGGAGAATTTGTGGTTGAGTTCATCCTTTCTTGTGGAATCATGTTTCTGAATTAGGGGTGAGCATTGCAAAGTGATTTTTGGATTTCATTGTGTCTACGACTAAGTGGAACATGGCACGACCAATTCCGGTTGCATATTTGACAAAGATAAGTTATTTATCTCATTTTTGCTTAATTTATTTGGATCTGATATCACTTATTTATGGGTTCACATTAAATATTTGATGAAATGTATGATTTATTTGTGGAATAAACCTCTCATGGAATTCAATCTATTTATACAAGTAATTTTTGTGAAGGAATTGGAAACTAGGTTTTGGGATTTTGTGTACAAATTGTTTGAGGAAATGATTCTTTGGAATATTTTATAAAAAATGATATTTATTCCAATATTAATTATATAATTTGTATTTTTATGGTACAATATCCTTATAATGGTTTAAGACACTTGTTTTTTATGCTTCTACCTTTTATTCAAAAACTAGTTCTTCGATTGGATTGTTTTGCATAGTTTGGAGACTTGGCATATGAAGTGTTTGTAAAAATTCCTGAGTGTTATTTTTATGCTTATGTATGATAAATAAAATTTAAATTTGTGTGATAATATGAGGCAAAATATTCTTGATAGTGATTGGTAAATGTCTTCAAAATTCTAGATCAATTTCCAATTTCTAGCTCCTTTAGTGGAATTGTTTGAGTATATTTGTGAATTTTCATATGAAGTGTTTGATGTAATGTTTGAATGATATATACCTATGTTATGACTGATAAAAAATTTTATTTATATTTTTAATGGAATTTGAATGATTCTATGAGAAATGAATTTAATTATTATAGCTATTCCTAGAATTAGTAGTCAGTTTGAATGAGTAAAATTAGCCAGTTTTGTGAGTTATTTAATGGATTGTATATGGGAGAAATGATACAAACATATGGTTGTAGGTTACCCCTGATATGATTTAAATGAGATAAATCAGTCATATATTTCTCTTTATTTGGAATTTTTAAGGCTAAATTGGAATCTAGGTATTTACGATGAAAATTGATAACTAGTTGTGGGCTGAAATCTATGTTTTCATAGAAACAAAATGTTACAACCATGTTCTCTGTTTCTAACATGTTATTGTGATGTAGGTGGATAATTATGAGGTGTGATACTTTACTTATGTATGCATTTCATTTTGTTTTATTTATTTAAACTCAATTTCTTGTGGTAAATGTTAACTAGTTTCATTGGAATTGATGGAAAAGATCACCTTATGTGCAATTATAATGATCTGCAAAAAAAAATTAATTGGATGTGGGTGCACACTTAAATATGCTGTTAATGGATATAGGATTAATTTTGGGTTTAATGTAATGGTAACACGTTGATTTTTTTAATTTTAGCAAAGCTTAGGATCCTTGGGCTTTAATGAATTCACTGTGAAAAGAAGGTTCTAGAAGAGAGAGACAATTTAGTGTAAATTGATCAAAATAATCAAGGAAAATTGCACATACATGGAGAAAACATTTGTTAACATAACAGTACATGAATGTTATAGCGGATTTCACCACTCTAGGTGAATCACACTTTGTATGGCCTTCCCCTGTCCCGCTGCAGACTCTTTAGATCCCATGGACCATATTTTATCCTTTGATGTTACCTTGATCATCCCTAACTATATAAAAGATGATATACGTGGATTTTTCCCTGATAACTGCGTACATACGTGGGTTTGGCTCCTATAACCGTGTACATCAGGATGTGTGCATAAGTCCAAATCCTTTTGGAGTTTTCCTTAACTTGGATC
>LPNX010912177.1:903651-943161 GCA_001517045.1 Pseudotsuga menziesii | reverse complement strand
CGGATTCGACCCTTCATTATCCCTTGTGAAGCTATATAAGGAACCCCTTGGTACATTGAAGGCATATAGAGAGATTGAAGCAACAAAACTATAGTCCATTGTTTCCAGAACTATACTTGAGTCTGCATCCCTTTGTCCCTTTGGAGCACTGTTGTGTTCTTCCCAAGCTTGCCTTTGCTAGTGAGCTTGCTATCGAGAGATGGAGGATTGAGGTGGTGGAGGCCCAAGTGGGGGATTCAGTTTATCTGATTCGCAGACGTGCCATCAGAGGTTGTATCTATCTTGTAATCTCTGATTTACATTAATAAGAACTATCTTTCCTTGTCCAATGATGTGTATTTGATTGAATATTGTATCCATTGGAATATGTCAAATGCTTTTACATTATTGATTATATATGCTAGAATAGATCTAACACCATGATATATAGTATGCTTGTATTGTTTACTTGTTGTTGAGGAAGTATTATATCAATTCAAGCTGAAGATTGGAAAGCTCAATGGGGATCTACTTCAACCGTCCGGAATAAGGTACGAGGTCTGATCCTTTAGTGTTAGACATTTTATTTCTATTGCATATTGGGAAAGATTGATTTCTGGAGTCAAGTTTGTCTGTTGTGGTACCCCAGCCATAGGAATTTCTCTCCATAACAGAATTGGCGACTCTGCTAGGGAGTTCCTAGTAGTTGTCCTTTGGGGGTGATTTTCTTGGCATTCGATGTATTTGAATTGCTCTTTCTCTCTAGTTTCTGTGTCAGGTTTGGGGGCATGTATGCCTGGTAGAGTCTGATTGGAGTGAAGTTGGTCTTAGCCTGTCTGTTTGCCTTGTTTTATGCACCTTTTCTTCATGTACGCGGGTTTTTGATTTACAGTCGAGTATACATGCGGTTTCCTCTGGGATTTCCATGTATACACGCGGGTTTACTGCGAACAGTCGCGCATACCTTGGATTTTTCCCTTTTTGTGGAAGTTAATTGGTTGCTGGGTGAATGCTGTTAGTTTCTAAGTCTCCTTTGGCACTGCCTGAGTCTGTTTTGACCTCTGGTTCTGACTGGAAACATTTTTTTTTAGCCTAATTTTTTTTTTTAGGAATGTTCTTGTCATGGCATTTTCGATTTTTTGTTTGAGATTAGTGCATTAGAGTTGTTTTACCTTAGTGCTTTGCTTGAATGCTGTCTATGTGTGCTTGCAGAGTCTGAGGGTGGTAGAATCATTCTTTTGCTTTGTGCATCTCTTATTTTCAAAAAATCCAAAAACATTTGCTTATCATAATGCATTGCATTTTGCACTTTGCATTGTACTTGCACTAGATCTAGATTTGCTTTGGAGTACTAGTTAGGACTTTATATAGGAAAATTTGCATTCATCATTTGAAGAAAAATTGTGCATTTCACGTAGTACGCATACCCTGTTTACATAGACACAATGCATTTTCATTGATTGTTATGGTGTGCATTTTACTTCTTGTTGCGTCATAACACCACTAGTTGCACGACCATATCCTATTTTTGAGTAATAAAGCCAACTAAAATCAACGCTAATTAAAATGAATTACACTCTTTTCTTTTCTAGGGTGCACCAACAAGCTTAGGTTTTAGGATCTTGGAATAGTTCATGGTAAGTTAATTCTCCAAGATCACTAAACAACAACATTTATGTCCAGGGAGTGTGTGAAATCCTTGGTTTAACCATTGTTCTCAGGATCCTCCTCTCACACGGGAGTCAAGCACGAGGCAGTGTGAGCGGTTATTGATTGGGATGACCCCTAGTCATAATTGAGTAGCACCGGCGATATTGTCAGGATTGTATTCGTATCTGGGGACTCTTTCGGGAGTTTCGGGCTTTGCTACCCTGCCCATATGGTCAATCCCGCCTACGACTGTCCACCTGAGCTTTGATTATATTGAGGTGACCTTAGTGACCTTACCTAGGATATCGAGGGGGTACTTGTAGAGGTTATTCTGCATGTGTCCCGGCCAGGTTGGGGTCGGACAGCACAGTCGCTATACGCATTGAAGCTGAGGGCCACAATAATTGGTTCTGTACCTCCGTTTGTGGTGACAAGGGGTTCTCAGGCCTCTCCTAGGCGAGACATACTGGCCACATTCGAGAGCTCACTTATCCAGCCCTTGTTTGCTTGCATTTGGCTTTATATTTTATTAGTGATTGCTCTGTGCACGCTAGTTGGACTAGGGTCTACGTAAATAGAGAGTCTTTGCTTTTTGTTGAGTCATTATGGATTCGAGTGCGGTTCCACGCTGTTCTCATCGGTTAGCAAGACTTCTGCCTTCCACTTCTCCTCCTCCTTTGGGAGAGAGACCTAGACAATCCGGGCGGACTATGTCACACACTGATTCACACACCATGGAGGATCATTCAGAGACTATTCCTGAGCCACCTCCTCCCGTTCGTATTGACGATGGGGAACTTACTCCTACATATGATCCTTCACCTGACCTACCTGAGTTCGGTCCCATGATTTCCCAGATAGGATCTTTGCATGATATACCTACTCACCCTAGGGCTCATTCCCCATTGACACGTTACTGGTATGGAATGCCAGATGATACCGGGACTCACTTTCCACCCTCCAGTACTAGCTACGGTAGTTATGCTATGACTGGTTTTCCTATGCACGATTTGACATTTCATGTTGAATCTGACTCTGAGCCTAGTACTATGCCTGGGGGCAATCCCATTCCTTACCTTGCGGAGAGGTTTGGGAGTACTAGTCACATTGCACCTTCCATCCCAGTGGTGGAAGCTACATCTCATCTCCCTCCTAGGTCTAGGGTTAGCGATCTGATTAGGATACCAGGTCCGAGATGAGTGATGATAGGCATGAGTACATATCTTATTACGGAGATTCCTTCGTCCTCGGTTCCGAGTTCTTCAAATGTACATCCTCCACCTTACCCACATGGTCCTTCGAGCCAATATATGGCTACGAGTCAGGTCCGTACTGCGGTTACTAGGCCGATTGTGTCTCAAGTTTATATACCACCCGTTGCTTCAGGAGGCTATATCCACCCTTGTAGTGGTCAGCTTGTTATGTCCGGAGAATATATACCTACTTCGGGTATGTATGTTCCCCCTTCCAGAGCTTATCTTCCTACCTACGAAGTGTCCCATGGGACATCGCACGCGATGACCTATGGACGTTATTACGGTCCGCAGTATGGACAGGTTTCTTCACCTTACGGAGGCAGCTATCAACAACCTGCTTACTCTCATAATTATGGCTTTGTAGCTCCTACTAGTCAAGGTCCACCTTACTATGGTACTTCCACGTCACCATATATAGGTCAGACAGGAGGAGGACACTATGGCCAAGGCCATGGTGGTGCTCAAACCTATGTGAACCAGGGAGTGGTCCATCGACCTCATCATGCTAAGCTCCCTTTCCTCGCGACGCTTAACCTTCCTGACTTATCAAGACTTACGAACGATCCCGTGGCTCATGACCCGGCTTGGCCGGCTATCCCTACCAAGCTTCCTTCGGACATACCTAAGTTCGAAGGCAAACCAGGAGAGGATCCGAGCGAACACGTTACCACGTTTCACCTTTGGTGCTCTTCGAATTCGTTACATCAGGACTCAGTCCGCTTGCGACTATTTCAACGCACCCTCACAGGGCCTGCGGCGAAATGGTATATAGAGTTACCAAAGGGAGCCTTTACCTTGTTCGACGATCTTGCGATGACTTTTCTTAATCACTTCCAGCTACCAGTGCGCTATGATGTTGGTACTGAACTCTTGTCGACATTTCGGCAAGATAAAGCCACCCATATTTCTGATCATATTCAGGAGTGTCATAGATGGAAGAGATTAATTAAAGCCTTTATACCACTGGAGTTCCTTCTCGAGTGGTTCCTCAAGTCTTTATTGCCATATATCGCGAAGGATGTTTCCACATCCGGAGTGCAGAATGAGGAACAAGCAATCTTTAGGGCGCAGGAACTGGACTTGATTTATGCTCAGTCTGGTTTGTTGTATGAGATTATTCCCTACACTCCTCGTTCTAGTTTCGATCCCAAGGTCAAACCTGGACCACATGCCGATGGCATTGTGGGTTGTGCAAGTGCAAAACTTGTAGATTCGGTTGCAAAACAAGTTAGTCAATTGTCGCTCAACCAATATGCCTCGGGACAAGCTACGGCTTCGTCCCAACCTGCCCAAACGGTGAGTGTACTTTCTGTGCAATCGTCAGACCAGAAGGGTAACCAGCAACCCAAATGGAATAATAAAAAGGGTAAGAATAATAATCGAAAGGGTGGGAATAAGAATGAGAATGCTTCCAATCATGACAAGAACGGTCAGAATGCTGGTGGGGACAAGCAAGCGAAACGTAAGGTTAAGTTCCCTTGCAAGCTATGTAAGGATGATCACCTCACTTACTTGTGCCCTAGAATTGATGAAGCTTCAAGACTCTTAGCACAAGGCCCAACTGTGCTAACGAACCCTTTACCGCATAACCACAATATGAACTCGAAATCCCAGGAGAAATCTAGTGAGAATGATCCACCAAAGGCTAGTGCTCATGGGTGCATTAACATGGTCCGTGCTGCCAAGGTTGTGACTCGTGCAAAAGATTATGGATCATCACAACCCAGCCCAGGCAAAGAACCCGATCCACCAGGAACTCCTTTGCGCATTGAGAAACCTGCGGACAAACCTGAAGCTGCACCTCACATTCCTAAGGGGGTACTTAAGAGCTCGGGGCATAATCCAAATGCCCAAGCCACCCATAATTATTTAGTTGTCGAGGACTTGGGCCATACTCCTTGTGCGATGTCTGCATTGGAAGTGCTTCAGAGTTGTCCTTCGTAAAGGAAGGCTTTGCCTTCTACTATTGGTGTGAACGGTGATGATTCTTCCTCAGTGATCAAATTTGAAACCGCAGGTCATCAGCCTCGCTTTCCCTACTATGTGTCGCTTTTGGTACACGTAGAATGTCTTAATATGATAGTCAAGCGCACTGTGATTAACAAGGGCGCTGCTTCATCTGTGATGTCTTTGTCTTGTTGGAAGGGTCTTGGTTCTCCTGAGCTGTCGAAATCAGCGACTATGTTAACTACTTTTGATGGGAGATATTTTAGGCCGCATGACATCATTCCTTCCCTTAAATTCTGTTTGGGAGGGAAGACCGTTGCGATAGAGGTTGAGGTGGTTGATGCACCCCTCGACGACAATCTCTTGCTGGGTCAGAACTGGCTGTATAGTATGCAAGCCGTTGCTTCTTCCGTGTTTTGCGTTGTATGCTTTCCTCATAACGAGAAGATTGTAATGATCAATCAAATGGCATTCAAGAATTCCCCTATTACTGCATCTTCAGGAACTTCGGTTCCAGTCGTTGAACACCCTCAACCGGCAACTGGGAGTGTGGGTGTAGGCATGTATCCATCCCTTATGTGGAGCTTTAGTTGTCCTGCGTCGGTCCTCATGATAGGATCTAGTTCCAATAAGGCTTCGTCTTCTATGACCTCAGTGTATTTTCGCACGACTCATATGGGAGACCCTTGGATTCTCCCTACACTGAGTATTTTGAGTGAGCCTGTCGAGACCAACGTGCCGCTTCCTGCAACCATGATAGCTTATCAAGCCAATCTTATGGATGTTGCGGAGCCTTGTTCTTCCTCTTCGCGGACGGAGGAGGAAGACCCCTATGTGCTGCCTGCATGGGCAGTACAGTCTTCTCATGCCCACAACTACCTGGATACGGTTTTCCCTTCCGATGAAGCGATTATCGAGGCTATGTCGGGTGTTGAGCCGCCATTGGAGGAACTTCATCATAGATCATATTTCCTTCCACAGCTTGACTGTTTGGAGCATGAGGATTATAGGGAGATTCTTAGTCAGAGAGTTGGTAGTCCCATGATTCCATTAAGCTCTCCTGGTTAGATAGATGATGGGAACATGGCGAACATATCTTCCATGATTTCTATCAACATCTCTCGACATCCTGGCACCATTGAGAATGTCTATATTGGGGCAGATTGTTCCCAAGATGAGATTCTCGAATATACAGAGCTATTCAAGGAATTCCATGATATTTTTGCTTGGTCTTATGATGAGATGCCAGGTATTGACCCTCGGATTGTCGAACATGAGATTAAGACTTACCCCAACGCTAAGCCTGTTCGACAACGTTTACGCGCTGTGAATCCTAGGAAAGCACCCACCTTTAAGGCAGAGATAGAGAAGCTGTTGAAAGCTGGTTTCATCTATCCTGTTCCCTTGATGGAGTGGGTTTCAAACCCCGTTCCGGTGGATAAGAAGCAGGGAGCGATCCGAATATGCACTGATTTCCGCAATTTAAATCGTGCCTGTCCTAAGGATAACTTCCCCACACCGTTTATTGATCAGATTTTGGATGAGTGTGCAGGTAGCGAGGTGTTCTCCTTTATGGATGGCTTTTTCGGGTATAATCAGATCCAGATTAAACCTGAGGACCAACACAAGACTGCATTTATTTGTCCTTGGGGAACGTTTGCATATCGAAAAATGCCTTTCGGCCTTAAAAACGCCGTAGCTACATTTCAGTGGGCAATGACCTTGATTTTCCACGATCTCAAGTCTATTATTGAAGTATTTTTGGATGACCTCGCTACTCATTCTCGTATGAGAATGCGTCATTTATATCACTTGAGATTGGTTTTCGAAAGATTCCGGCACTATTCGGTTCGATTAAATCCTCATAAGTGCATCTTTTGTGTAAAGTCAGGTTGTTTATTAGGATTCATCATTTCAAAGGAGGGCATAAGAATAGATCCCTTAAAGGTTGAGGCAATACTTCAGTTGTCTCCCCTGAAGAATATTCGTCATCTTCAGTGTTTGCAAGGTATGGAAAACTTCTTGCGAAGATTTGTGGTCAATTTTTCCAATTTGACTAGAGGCTTCATGCATATCTTGAAGAAGGATACTCCCTTTGAATGGGATGAGCGAGCCCAGGAGTCCTTCGATGCTCTTAAGCAAGCCCTAGCATCGGCCCCGGTGATTAGTCCTCCGGATTATAGCTGTGATTTCCTATTATATGTGGCTACATCTTTAGAGATGATTGGTATGGTATTGGTTCAGGAGGATGAGGAGCTCCAGGAGCATGTCATATATTATCTGAGCTGAAACCTTATTGATGCAGAGATTCGGTATTCTCATGTCGAGAAGCTTGCTTTAGTGACCGTACATGCGGTTCAGCATTTGAGACATTATATACTCCTTCACCAGACCTCGGTTGCAGCCCATGTCAATCCGTTTCAGTTCATCCTCACACGAAGGATGATTGGGGGAAAGTATAATAAATGGATTGTCATCCTGCAAGAGTTCGATCTCGAGTTTGTTTTGGAAAAATCGAAGAAATCGTTAATTTTTGCAGAGCTTATATCGGATTTTTCAAGCGAGGCTGAGGAGTTGGTTTGTGAAGATACATTTGTTGATGAACACATCTTCTTAATCACAACATCTGACCCATGGTATGGAGATATCATAGTATATCTGCAAACGCAGAGGACCCCTACTCACCTCTCGCGAGATCAACGATGACGATTACATCACGTCTCTAAGAACTACCTTATAGTGGACAATACTTTGTACCGCCGTGGGGTAGATTCCATTTTACGACGTTGTTTAACTCATGAGGAGGCTGAGGTTATGCTGAATGATTGCCAAGGAGGGGCTTGTGGTGGTCATTTATCTGGGCTTTCTACAGCTCAAAAGATTTTGAGAGCGGGTTATTTCTGGCCGTCGATCTTTAAATATTGTGTTGATGCGGTCAAGAGGTGCCACCCTTGCCAGGTGTTCGCACGAAATATGTGCTCGAAGCAATGAAGGAATCTTGCTGGTTGAATGTGAGATTCCTTCATTGAAGCTAGCTGTGGAACTCTTAACAGACACTTCACCTTTGGAGGAGCGTTTGGTCCACCTCGAGCAACTTGATGAGCAGCGTCGAGATGCCTTGGTGGCTCTAGAGGTTAATAAACGTCGCGTTAAGGTCCAATACGACAAGTTTGTCCATCCAAGAGTGTTTAGTGAAGGAGACTTGGTCCTTTTGTGGGATCAATTGAAAGAACCCTTGGGGGTAGGGAAATTTAATCCTATGTGGCGTGGTCCTTACGTGGTCAAGCGTGTCTTAGAGAAGGATGCCTATGAGTTAGTCGATTACGAGGGCACAGCTTTGGCAGAGCCTAGAAATGGGCTATATCTCAAAAAATGCTATGCATGATATTTAGCCAAGGCTGTTTGTTGTATACTATTGTACATATTTGCATAGTTAGGTCTTTTTTTATCATGATCAGGTTTGTGATTAGTTTCCGTTTCTTGTGGCAGATGTCAATGGAATCTTCCACCTACATAGGATTCGTGGATGGTGCAAGCCGTCACACTCAACACTCAGCCTCTGCTGCTTGGGTGATTTATACTCCTATGGGTCAGGTACTGTCTTTAGGAGGTGTATGTCTACGGTCATCTTCCAACAATGTTGCTGAATATAGTGCCGTTATAGAGCTTCTACGTGATGCCATTTCACATGGTGTTCTATCTCTTGAGGTACGTCTTGATTCAGAGTTAGTAGTGTCACAGCTCAATGGTTTGTACCATGTTAGAGATCCGACGTTATTAAGAAGATTCTTACGTGTGAGATTGTTAGAACGACAATTTGACAGTATTACATATATACACATTCCAAGAAATGATAATCAAGTTGCTGACTCATATGCTAACTACGTGTTAGATTGGCATTTGTTTCATTCATAATAAATTAATCACAAACATTTTTACACATGTAAATAAATAAACCGATCACCATAAAAATTTTATATATATCAAAAATGTGGAAATACATAGTGTCATATACAAAAGTGGAGCTTTCAAAGCTTCCATCACATAATACATGGTCGTACAAAACATATATACTCCCAGGTGTCTAATCCTGTGGAGGGGGAGGGCTGTGATCATGATACGTCACTACGGCTCTAGCTAGCCATCGGAATAAACGCACCCATGCACGTGGCACACCCACCACCTATCGCTGCATGGCCTTAGGTAAGTCCTCGACTTGCGCCATGGGAACCCTGTGAGTCAGTCGCACGAAGTTGGTATGAATGCCCTGGAGCGTTCGTTCTGCATCTGCACCTGTGATGTCATCCCCTCTTCCCCTCCATATATGACATGGGAAGCCCTCTGGTCACTGTGGTCCTACATCTGCACATGAATGGTAGATGTCACTATGTGTCGTCACGCAAAAACATGTCTTTTTGATTTCACATAATCAAGAAAATACAAAAAAATGAAATAACTCAAATTTTTTTAAAAAAAGAGTGAGAGTCGAGATTCGGTACCTATCTCTCCGTATGCCGATCCTGGCGGCAATGGCATGTCCGTATCCCCCCGAAAAGATATCCCTCCATAGGGGTAGTCATCTATGGCAACAATCTGTCGTCGCCACCATGGAAAGAAGTCAGCTGGATATGGGTTGACCACCCTACCACCCCCTAGTCTGCGCATAGCATCTGCCCAAATCCGTTGGGCCAGATCTCGAACCCCGTGGAGAGGAACGTCCACTCTAGGGCTCAATCCTGGAACATGCTCAAAGAAAAACATGCTCAATATGCTGCTGAACCCGAAGTTCCGTATCCTACCTGCCTTACACTCACTGAGCTGGTGTTTCATGTTGCTCAGTAGTGTAGTACTCCAGTCATATATGGTCAGTCTCATACACTCCACCGCATAGTACATCAGTGGCCGCGAGGCCTGATGGAGTGAGGCTAAGCCTGCTATCCTGCCTAGCGTCAGTAGTATGGCCTTTAGGCCTAGCGCCTGTATAGCATTGGTAGGGACTTGACTCCCCACCTTCTGAGTATCTGGGTAGCAGTACACAACTACGTACTCATCGATAGTAAGCCCACCGCCTGGCCCACATCGGGAACGAAGGTTCACTACCTCCCCTCATCTAGAAAGACCTGTGATGAAGTATATGTCTTCCACCTCTATAGTGAGAGACATCCCATCTATCCTGAAGGACTTTGAGTCTAGATCCCAATAGTTTACCAGCATCTCTAGCAGTCTTGGTTTGGCCCTCAAGCCACCAAGGCACCAAAACTTGTAGAGTCTGCATCTTCTTAGAGCTTGTTGAGCCATTACGTCAGCCCTTACAGCTTCCTCTACTTCACCATGCTCGCGCTTTCTCCATTCTAGCACCATCCTGCATGAGAAATTATCCAATTGTCCATTAGATTCTTGCAAATCCACTTGTGCGGCGTCATACGTGACTATTTTACAAAAAACCACGTATGTATGCGGTTTCTAGCCCCTTTTCTGTGTATAGCCAGCCCTATAAGCGGAAAAAGCATCGATACTCGTGTGGGCCGCAACGCTCATGTAGAATTGGCCTGAACTACCTCATTTTACCATCAAAATCAACAAAAATTATATTGAAATGCATGAGGAGAGCATGAGTAACTACCTGGAAGAAACGGTTGTGAATTCCACTGGCTGGATCTCCTAGAATTTGCAGTTGAATATCAGAGCTCCAATGGGTAAAAGTTTCAAATGATTTATATTTTTTACTATTTATAGAAAAAATTTCAAATATTTGAAAATTTTTACCCCCTTTCCTATAGTTTTGACAGTTTCTAACCATTTTGGACCGTTTCTGACATAATTTGTGATGTAGAAGACCGTTTTCAGTGCCATTTCAGCCTTTGGATTGACCCGTTCGTACTGATCTCAGGTATAACGTCTACACTGGCATATAGGTTAGGTTCACCACCGTTTGAATTTTGCATGACCTTATGACCATGTCACCATGACCTTAGGTACGAACCCACTCTATTATGTCACGGGACCTTCTTGCTGCTATAGAAATGGCATTATGTGAGTGGTAGAGCTTCACCTTACATGGGTACCCTAGTTAGCTTCTTGTTTGCATTTGGTGCCCATGTCGACGTTTTCTCCTTTAGGGTGTGGGAGTCCATTGTATAGTATTTCCATGACATTTAGCAAGAGCCTCATACTCCTCTTGATCTTATGCTGGCCTGTTTCCCCCCGAACTCCCCTTATGTCAAGTTGTGAATGCATTATCATGAGCTTTGCCTGCCGGCTCCCCTGACATTGTGTTTCAGCCATATAGCCCGAGCTTGTCTCATGTCTAGCCATGCAGAGCCATTTTTATATCCTTCGCAGCTTGATTACCTTTTTACCGGGAGGGGATTTTCCCCCGAGTGTCAATATCCTACACATGTATCCTTGCATTGAGCATAGGTATGTTCCACTGCTTGGAACTAGTTTGTTTTCCCTCATGACACTCGTCTCCTCCTGGTTTGTAACTATAAAGCTAGTTTATTCTTTTTTCAAGCTTTTCAAATAATTGAAAAAGTCCAAAAAAAAAATCAAAAAACCAAAAAACCGGACAAGGAAAGATGTTATCTTTGGCAGCTGTCGAGTCGTGTCGCCTTTGAACAGAGCACTATATATCACATCCATTGGTTGGGCTATAGTTTGACTTAGGAGCTGTACTCATTTATCTGAGTTTATCTCCGCCGACTGGTTAAGATTCCAGTCCCTATGGAGCCTCTGTTGATGCCTCCTGTGTCATAGAGATGTCCCAGTTTGTATATTGAGTCTATGCTGCCTTCATTTAGTCACCATATGCCGTTATGCTCTTGTTCGAAGGAAGTTGAAACCTGTGTCGGCCATTCCTTAGTTATCTTGAATTTGCATGTCGGCCATTCCCAGTACAGTTACTGGTTCATGCACCTTATGATCGATTCCTTCCACATTAGACAGCTTTGCTAAGTACCTCGTGTTGGATGATGGGGGATGCCTTAATGCCCTCCTTCCAGTGGATTTCATCCCATCGATTTTAGATCATTTATTTTGGGATTGGAGTCTAGATTCCTTTTGAGTGCCTTGAGACTTGCAGTCATCAGTGGCAGGTTCTCTCACCATCGATAGTTTCATGGGAATACATCAATGTCCCCTGATCAATGGATTCTCTCAAGTGTTCGACCTCAACACATCTATTCACACTTGTTAGTTTGCACTCTAGTACCTTGATTCCCATTTTCATTATCGGTGGGTAATCTCGCGTCTGTTAACGGTATACATCAATGATCGGTAATCAGACGATGGACTACTATGTTCGACCTCGACACCTCTATTCGCATAGTAGGACATGTACTCGTAGCGATTTGTGTAGAATACCTTCCAGACTGGTGGCATCTCTTATATGCTACCTCCTTGATCGTGCCAGTGTTCATGAGATTTCAGTTCTTGTGACTTGATTCCAGTGTATGTCAGACATTTCCAACCACTATGGAGATCTTGATCTATTGTATATCTTCAGCCATTTTAGAGATCATGGTCCTTTGTATATCTTCATCATGGAGATTCTGATCTATGTATATTGTACGTGGCGATGACCACATATGTGATATCATGTATTATGCCTATTCATGGCCATTGTACTCTTATGTATCCGAGACTGCTATATGTACTTTCATTTATATGCAGAGTTGTATCATTGTACTATGCTGATTGGGTGGCTGGTCTTCCATTTGGGATCCTTCATCACTCCACTTCTGGGATGGACTTACAATGTATTTCGGCCATCGTATGACCCCTCTGACCTCACACATTAGGGGGCATCTGTTATAGTGGATTTCACCACTCTAGGTGAATCACACTTTGTATGGCCTTCCCCTGTCCCGCTGCAGACTCTTTAGACCCCATGGACCATATTTTATTCTTTGATGTTACCTTGATCATCCCTAAAAACTATATAAAAGATGATATATGCGGCTTTTCCCCCGATAATCGCATACATATGCGGGTTTGATTCCTATAACCGTGTACATCGGGATGTGTGCATAAGTCCAAATCCTTTTGGAGTTTCCTTGACTTTGATCCGAATCATTCGACTCCTGCCCTTCCATATGCCTTGAGATCGCTCGGATTCGACCCTTCATTATCCCTTGTGAAGCTATATAAGGAACCCCTTGGTACATTGAAGGAATATAGAGAGATTGAAGCAACGAAACTATCGTCCATTGTTTCCAGAACTATACTTGATTCTGCATCCCTTTGTCCCTTTGGAGCACTGTTGTGTTCTTCCCAAGCTTGCCTTTGCTAGTGAGCTTGCTATCGAGAGATGGAGGATTGAGGTGGTGGAGGCCCAAGTGGGGGATTCAGTTTCTCTGATTCGCAGACGTGCCGTCAGAGGTTGTATCTATCTTGTAATCTCTGATTTATATTAATAAGAACTATCTTTCCTTGTCCAATGATGTGTATTTGATTGAATATTGTATCCATTGGAATATGTGAAATGCTTTTACAGTATTGATTATATATGCTAGAATAGATCTAACACCATGATATATAGTATGCTTGTAGTGTTTACTTGTTGTTGAGGAAGTATTATATCAATTCAAGCTGAAGATTGGAAAGCTCAACGGGGATCTACTTCAACCGTCCCGAATAAGGTACAAGGTCTGATCCTTTAGTGTTAGACATTTTATTTCTATTGCATATTGGGAAAGATTGATTTCTGGAGTCAAGTTTGTCTGTTGTGGTACCCCAGCCATAGGAATTTATCTCCGTAACAATGAATTATCATTAACTTGTATGTGATACAATGGTGTTACAGTAGGAGAAACTCGAATTCCTTAGGTAGGATTCAAATTCACCAATTTGGACTGACTCTGGTGCTAACTCAGTGTGGGAAAATCACCACTAAAGCTCACTAAGGGAGCTCTAGTCAACAAAATCAGTTCAAAATAAGTTAAGTGATCTAGGTAGGTGAGAAAGTGCACCCAACCTCCCTTAAATCATGCAAATTGGTGTTAGTATTATTGAAAGTGAACTAACTAACGGGAATCAGAGTATAACTTAATAGAACTCAACACTGACTAGGGTCAAATGCTGGTGGCACTTAGATTGGGTTCCTAAATTATAGGGATTGGGATCTAGAGCTCCTAACTCATGAAAACATGAACATTAAGGGTTAGGTGGCACCCAAATGAGTCCCATATGGAAATAGTGAAGTGGCAATAACCTCCTAAGCTAGGAAAAGACAAATAGACTATGGTGGTCAAGGGAGGAATAGTTAATTAATCCCAACACCCCCTTAACCCTAAATTGGAAAACCTAGGCCCTGGAAACTAATATCGAATGTCACCCATAAAATCTTAATACAAAAATGACTTCTTAAAAAACCAAGGAAATGGGGAAAACCTCATGGGGAAACCCCCCGCTCAAAATAAGTAGGAAAACCAAGAACAATAATTGAATCAAGCCTTTATACCAAGAAGAGATTTGAGATAGAAAAATATATTTTCAGTGAAAGAATTGGTGGATTTTTATACCTATTTCTCATCAACCTCACACTATGAGATAAAAATATCAGTATTTTCCTTGAAATACTCAAAGTTTGAAGGTGGAAATGAGTAACGATAAACAATTTCATAGTTTTAGCCACCACCACACTTTACTTGTGGAAAAAATGCGGTACCTACATCAGTAACGCTTATTTTCCATTTTCAAAAAGTGGTTCCACCTCCTGTTACCCATGCACAAGGTACAATTCCCACTTGGTAATTCCTTTTCCCTTTAAACAAGGTGCGATGCTTGAGTTATGGAGGCAAAAAAGGAAAGTTCGAGAGGCTTCTCAAAGCTTGCCTTCGTGGAAGCCTCATCTCTATGGTTCAGGACATATTTTATAGATTTTCATAAGATTATAGTAGTATATATTAATTGTATTTATCAATAGGATCACTAGAAGATAGACGAAGCACCGAATATTAACACAACACTAACATGAGTATTTTTATCTTGGGAAACCCAAATGGCAGAAAAACCAGTAACCTTCGTCTAGAGATGATAATTTCGAGATAAATGTACAATGAAGAATAAATATAAAAGGTGGGATCTTCAAAATATAGAAACCTAAAAGAACAGCCTTCTCCTTCAGTATAGGAGAACTTCTCTCTCCTAGAAAAATTGTGAACTTCACTGTGTTGTTGTGATGCTGTGTGGAGTAACGAGGAGGGGCGCCTCCTATTTATACATATTTTCAACTAATATTTTGACTGGGGCCGATTTCTCTCGAGGGAGAAATATAATCTATATTTTATAATATATTTTATCTTTTCATTTGCTTTATTTTCTCCCCAAGGTCTACATTGTTCTTATAAGGTTTGTATGATTGATTACAATAAGTTCATCTCTCATAGGAGGTACAATAGAAGAACAATAAGAATATATTTTGAATTTGCACAAAATGCAACACTCCCTCTCAATAAGGAAGGAATTCTTTGGTCTTTATCAACATCATGATCATCTGGGTTTCATCGGTACATCTATAATGTCTCTATCATTTTTAAACATATTGATTATTGTGTTTATTAATTTGTTATATCTAGATGTTTGACAGAAAATATTCTGCTACCTATCTGTCTCTACCGTCGATGGAATACTTCCATGCCTGGCTAGAGATCCTGGATGAGAAAGTGTGTATGACCATCTACTACATGTTTGTTTAATCTACCGATGGCTTACTCCCATACCTGGATGAGAACCTGAATGAGTAAATGTGCACGACCATCTACTACTTGTTGGTATCATCTGTCGATGGGGTACTCCCATACCTGGTTGAGAAGCCAAATGAATAAATTTTCACAACCATCCACTACTTGTTCATCTTATCTACCGATGGGTTACTCCCATAATTTCCAGAGAACCTGAACGAGTAAAGGTGTCTATGTAATCACACGACCATCTGCTACCTATCTGACTCATTTGTCGATGGGATTTTTCCCATGCCTGGATGATCACCTAAACGAGCAGAGGAACGTGTGTGAACCTGAACATATACTACCTATCTGTCTCATATGTCGATGGGATTTATCCCATACCTGGTTGAGAAACTAGACAAGCATAGGTACCTGGGGAAAAGTATGGTAAATGTCTCACAGTTATATCTCCCTCTCAAGGAGGGATATGTTCTCTTCTACTCCAAGTATTCTGTGAAATTATTTAAGCTTCATCCTGGGAAGAGTCTTGGTTTGAACATATGTAGTCTGGTCGCATGTCAAAATATATTGGAGCTCGACCACACCTTTATGCACCATATCATTTATGAAGTGATACCAAATCTCTATGTGCTTTAACTTGTCGTGAAATACAATATTCATTGACATCTGTACATAACTTTAGTTATCATGGTGAATCACGGTTGGATCTAGAATATGGCTAAACAATATTGCAAGAAGTTTATGAAGTGAAACTACTTCTAAGGTTTCTGAATTGGCATCCATATACTCGTTCTTTGTAGTAATGAGAGCTATTGAGTTCTTCTTCCTACTGTACTAGGAAATTACTGCAGAACCCAAACTAAAACAACATCTTGAAGTTCTCTTCCTATTTGTACTGCATCCAAACCAATATGAGTTTGTAAACCCTTGCAATCTCAAGTCACAATCTAAATTATATCATAGATCATATCCCACAGTGCCACTTAAGTATCCAAGCACATGTTTTGCAGCAATCCAGTGAATCTGCTTCTATTTGCACCTGAACTAACTGAGGGAATTCACAAGAAAACAAATATCTGGTATGGTGTTTTTCAAATAGCTCAAGAACCCAATCAACTGGTGATAGATAGTGGGATCGATAAAATTTTAATTTGAAGCAGAATATCTCATCTTCTTCAAATTTGCATCGATCAGAGTAGATATGGAATTGCAGTACAACATTCCAAATCTCTTCAGTATATCTATGGTGTAATTACGTTGTCCTGGGAAAAATATTCTTCTTGCTTTACCATACTTCTAATCCTAAGAAGTAATGTATCAACAATGTCATTGGGAAAGGTTGTCTTCACATCCATTTGATACAACTTCCATCCCATTGTTGCAGTAATAGAAATGATCGATCTGCTGGAATTATATTAAGCCACAAGAGAAAATGTCTCATCATAATCGAGTCCCTCTTTCTGAGAGAACCCTCTGTCTACAAACCTAGCATTGTATTTTTTTTAATACTACCATTTGCTCCATGTGGAGTTTCATGCTCCTCTGCATTCTGCAAATTCTATTGTGCCCATTTGGGTCTTTTTCGACTTACTTCCATATTTGGGAGAGCATCATATGACTCAACTTGATCAATGGGACTGATCGGTTTATTCCTTTCTTCAGAATCCCTCTTATTGTTTGGAGGGGGAGATAATATCATCTCTTCATCGTCATTGATCTCCATATCTGATCCTCTTCCTTTTCAGATAGCCATTTCTTCTTCAAAGGTTACATCCCAACCAACTTCAATTTGCCTCGGTCTTGGGATGTAAATTCTGTAAGCCTTTAAAGACTCGTGATATCCCACGAGTGTTTCCTTCTTTCTTGAAGTTTATAAATTGTGAGGTACAGGAAAAATATATGCAGGGTCAGAGTAAAACTAACTTAATCTAATATTGCATGCAGCTAAAATTGAAAACACATGCGAGTGAAATATAAGAATCTAATATTGCATGCAGCTAAAATTGAAAACACATGCGAGTGAAATATAAGAAAACATGCGACTAACTTAATCTAAGAAAACACAATTGAAATTGAACCTAGTTTACGAAAGCATGGAATGAAAATAAATATAATCTAGGAAATCATGAAATTGCATAAAATAAATTTAACTAAGAAAGCATAAAATTGCATGAAATAAACTAATCTAAAACAATCAACATTTGACATGCGATCTCACATAAAATGAACACTACTAACTCATAATAAAGAAATCAAAATCAATATGGAGAAATGAAAATGCTTGTATGAAACCATCAATCCATTACATAGAAACCCAATTCAACTTCATGACTAATTCCTACTAAACAACTAACTCTCAAAAATTATTCACAAAAATTATTTCTCTACTTCCACACCCCTAAAGAGGCCTCTACTACTCCCAAAATAAGAGAGAGCACTCTTATTTATACATGAGTTGCATTGAAAAGAGGGTAGATGTAGATCCACTTTTATCTCAACCTATTTTCCATAATTACAAAATATTTATCCATTCAAATCCCGACAAATCCTCTCACAAATCTTTAATATGTTTGAAAATAAATTCCATCCATATCTTCATGATTTTCCTCCTTTGAATATGCTTGAATAATTATCTTCAAATATCCTCCAAATCTCCACATGTTGGAGAAAATATTTGAGAGGCTTGAATAATTTTTGTTGTTGAAAACCTCACATATTCTTACACATTACAAAACTTATCCAATTTTGAGATATAAATCAAAATATGTAAATTTTCTAATATTTAATCACAAATTCTCTCAAAATACATAAAATAAATGGTTTGGAAAATACTAGAGCTAAGCCCCTATTTAATTATGAAAATAGTATTAATGAATGGTTTATAGAGTGATGGAATATTGATGATGTGAAGAAGGGTGGAAGGAAAAGAGGATAAAAGTGTGATATTTTGGAAGCCAAACACTCCCCCCAACTAAACATGTTGCATTCCCTCATGCAACTTTGCATTGAGTTTCTTTTGAACCTTTGGCTTCTTGAACTTGGCTTTGCATGATTATGCTTTAGCAAATCATTCCATGACTTGAGATACTTGAGTGATGGTTGATTTTTATGGTTGGTTCTTGTGTAACAACCATGAATGTTACAAGTATTGGTTCTTGTATAACAACACTTGAATTTTCTTTTCTCTTCTTTTCTCCTTTTTTCAATTTTTTTTCTCTTTTATTATTATTTTTTTAACAAACATTACTTGAACATGTGCATGCTTTCAAAATGACGAGCCAATAATATACATATCCATTGATTCCTTCTCATATTTTTAATTTAGAATCAAATATCAACAAATATTTGGAAGCCAAACACTCCCCCCAACTAAACATGTTGCATGTCCTCATGCAACTTTGCATTTATTTTCTTTTGAACCTTTGGCTTCTTGAACTTGGCTTTGCATAATTAAGTTTTAGCAAATCATGCCATCACTTGAGATAATTGAGTGACAGTTGATTTTTATGGTTGGTTCTGGTGTAACAACCACGAATGTTACAAGTATTGGTTCTTGTATAACAACACTTGAATTTTCTTTTATCTTATTTTCTTTACTTTTCTTCTTTTTTATTTATTTTTCTTTTATTCTTTTTTTTTAACAAACATTTCTTGAAAATGTGCTTGCTTTCAAAACAATGAGACACTAATATACATATCCATTGATTCCTTCTCATATTTTGAATTTAGAATTGAATATCAACAAAAATAAGGTGGGATAAACATATTGGTGAAAGGTAGTGGAATGTAGAATATGGCAATGAATATCCCCCCTCTAGCTAAAGGTATTGTCTATCTATGAGTAAGGAAATGTAATGTGGTAACAAAAATTTTCAAATTCATAATTTTAGTATTCAAGGAATTACATGATTAAATATGAGAAAACAACATACCTTCACTTACCCAAAAAGCTGATGGACTAGGCAAGAGGAATGTAGTTGATATTGTAGTTGGATCACAGATTGGGAGGTGGAGGAATCTGAGCTGGTTGGATATGTGAGTTAAAACCTGAAAGTGGAACTATGGTACTCTCATATGTCTGGAAGTATGTTGTTGTAAAACTACTGACGGATTCATGAAAAGTATATAGTCTTCACCTGCTACAAAACCCGATGGTACAATGCTAGTCATCTGAATAAATGTGCCAACATCAAGCATGAAATAAGTCGTTGGATTATCGACCATTAATGTATGTTGTTAACCAATGCGAGGAAACTCACCATTGATGTCAAAGAGTGCCGAGGTACCTAAGTACATCTTACGAAGTGAGAATAAATGAGATGATGTCAAGCCACTTACAAGATCCAACGATCAAGAGACATTGATGTATTCCCATGATTGTCAGTGAGATAAATTTCCATTAAGGAATGCAAGCTTCAAGGTACTAAAATGAAATCTAGTCTCTATCCCAGATAATGTGTTGAGGTCGATGGGAAAAAAATTGTTGAAAGGCGGTCCTTAAGGAATCCCACATTAGTCAACACGAGTTGTACAAAATGATTGGTAGGACTATAGATAAAAGATCTCGCAATCAAACAAAAAGATCTCACGATCAAACAGTTTTATGAAAAGGACATCAAGGGAATTCAAGTATGGAAAGGAAGCTGAATGGTTTTATTCATAAGGAAAAACATGAACTGAAAATGGGGCAAATTGTATGTGAATCCAAAAATTAAACATGTGTGAATTCATAAGGTAGTAGTGATGGATACAAATTTTCATGCCGACTACATAGGAAATAACAAAGTAGACTTCAACTTGGATGAAGGAGGAAGGGTAAATAATCATGTCATGACACAAACGGTTTCTGAAAGGATTCTTATGATAAGAAATAATGTGACAGTTGCAATAGAAACTCAACTCCTTCAAGTTGTCAACAAAGAATGTTTTTTTTCTTGAAAAGTTTATGTGATTCCTGAAAATCACTTCAGCATGAACAAGGCTTCTTGATTTCCTTGGAACATGTAAAAGGTTAGCACTAATCCTACAACAAAATTGTAAGAGCATATAAAATGAAAGAATTAGTAATAATGCTAGCAATCTAATGAAAAATGAAATGTGTTTCACTACAACAAATTTGAATTTTAGGGGAGGTTGTCTTCGGCCTCCAAAAGTCACTTTTGGGGGTAGTTTTGGCTTTGGAGGCGGTCTTCACAAAAATTCCCCTAATAGCACCGATATTAAAAGTTTTGAATTTTAGGGGTGGTTCTGGAAGAGATAAAAACCACCCCTAAAAGTGACTTTTGGGGGCGGTTCTAACCCCCCCCCCCCCCCAAGGTGACTTTTGGGGGCAGTTCTAAATGCCCCCAAAAGTGACTTTTAAGGGTGGTTCTAAACCCCCCTCATAGACACCTATGGGGGAGGTTCTAAACCCCCATAAAAGGTCCTTATTAAAAACCTTTGGGGGTGGTTACAAACCCCCCTTGTAGGTACCGACGGGGGCGGTTTCAAAGCCCCCTCATAGGTACCTACGGGGGCAGTTCAAAATCCCCCATAAAATTATTTATTACAAAACTTTGGGGCGCTTATAAAAAACCTCGTAGGTACCTACAGAGGCGATTTGAAACCCCCCTAAAAATTTTACAAACCTTTGGGGGAAGTTACAAACCCCTCTCGTAGGTACCTACGGGGGTTAAGAGTATTTATTACAAAACTTTGGGGGTGTTTATAAACCCCCCTCATAGGTACCTATGGAGGCAGTTCAAACCCCCCCTAAAACTCTTTACAAACCTTTGGGGGAGGTTAGAAACCCTCCTCGTAGATACCTATGGAGATGGTTCAAAACCCCCCATAAAACCCTTTACAAACCTTTGGGGGTGGTTATAAACCCCCCTTGTAGGTACCTACAAAGATGGTTTGAAACCCCCCCCTGAGACTCTTTACCAACCTTTGGGGGAATTTAGAAACCCCCCTCATAGGTACCTATGAAAGCGGATCAAACCCCCCCCTAAAAATATTTACAAACCTTTGGGAGAGGTTATGAACCCCCCTCATATAAACTTACAAGGGGGTTTTGAACCCCCCTTGTTGTAACATACAAGGGTGGTTTTGAAACCCCTCATAATGACATATGAAGTCAGTTTATAACCCCCCTCGTAGCCCTAATAAAATATATTTTATTTAAAATATCAATATTGCAATATCATTAGGGAATGAAGGAATCGAACCTTCAACCTCCTGCTTGTAAAGCATGGGCTCTTCCATTGAGCTAGAACCCTTTAAGAATTGGGGAAAGGGGAAATATTAACATCAATATTGCATCATTTGTAACTCTAAGAAAATACTAATAATCCCAACATTGTCTCTGACTCGAGAGACCTAAGAAAGTAGTCTGAATGGATCTGGCCTTATTTAGATATATGCTAACCACTTCAAATCCTATGATGTAATCAATATAATGTAGATGTATGCTAGGAAATTCACATTTAGACTCTGAAGCATATAATTATGCATCCAATTGACCTCAAGTTGGCATTTAAAAATAAGAATATTATGCCACCCAGGAAGACACTCAGTTTGCTTGATTACGATCACGCCAATGTACACCACACAAATTAACAACAAATAAATGTGTTTTGGAGCTCTGTAGATTTGAATCTTATGTTGTTTTATGACAAAACGTTGTATAGAATTTTACCTTTTGTGTAGCGGGCTTAAGTTGGGAAGAATAGGGGGATTGGTGCAATCAGCTATGGTTAGTTTATCCTTGTAGTTATCTATAGTATAAGATGGTTTTGTTCACAAATATATTGAATACATAAATCTTGTTTGCCATTATTTCTATGCTACTGTGATTTATTGCTATGCGGCTGGTTCATCCTTATTTCAATGATGAAACCCAATAAGGACATAGATGCATCATATTTCTCATTAATTTTCAGCCAATAGATCCTCCAAGGGGTTACTGTCATGTGCAAGAATCAAATTATCAAACTTCTTTCTCAATCTATAACAAATATCAACCAAAACATGTGCAAATTGTGATCCTTCAAGATGTTTGACATAGCTAACATCGCAATGCTTGCAAAATTCCTTGATCAAACACAAGTAAAAAATATCTCCCTTGCACTACAATTATCTAAGCTCTCTCTCACAACAATGCTCAACCTATCCCATGATTGACATATCTCCCCCAATGTGGGGCATAAAAACCAATCTAATGCATCATCTTTGATGGAACACACACACATTTTCATCATAACATCCTCATGGGAAACATTGAATCTTGAAATGACTTCAATGAAATATGTAACAAGTAGTACAACTTCGTCAGGATGTTCTGAGAAGTTTTGAATGTGCTTGTCGCAATATGGAACAAATAATTGATTCATATTCCCTGGGATACCCAAGAAATCTAATGGATTGAACACTTATTTAATCCATGATTTTTCTAAAAATTCCATACTTCTTAACTTCAATATTCAATGTGACAAACAGATATGGAATTTGAAAAACATATAACCATCATACCTCATTTCAGTACTAGTGGAGTTTCCAAGTGAGGTTTCAAATGTCTTCAAGTATGTTGGATGTCCTCACTTCTACAAACAACAAGTTCACTTTAAAATATTCTAGAACAGGGCTTCGTTCCTTTGTGGAGTCACTTGATGAAAAAATATATTCAGAGAAACAACCTTATCAAATCAATGTAGACAAACTACTAAATCTCAAGAACTGGACTTTATCTCCAACAACACTATATTTTTACCTCCTAGATATTATGTATTACCAAAACAAACCAAATTTTGAAAGATATTCTGCATTACCAAAACAAACCAAATAACTCAGTTACAGTAAGCAAAATAATAGATGAAAGACCCAATAATATCTATAAAAAAATGCAAAACCCTACCTTATCATTCAACATTCGTGTAAGCCTAGTCTTCTCCAAAATATCTGTAGCATCTTGTTGTCTTCTTTGTTCAATTTATTATTGTCATTGTAGAAGTACGATGTTAGAAAGAGACCAGTGGAGATATACAATTAAAACCTATAACTTCTTAATTTCAAGAATTTACATAAAGCCTTTTTAAATAATCCATTCTAAAACTAATCTTGCTCGCTTGATGGAATCTGCAATCAATTTCAATTGCTTGAACATCCAACTAGGACAAAGAGGGTCAATATCATGCTCACCTATTGTTCCCATGTGAAGAATATTTCATTATCTACCAAGTGATTTATAAATGATACTTCAATAACAAGGGCGTATTTTTCTCATTTTCACCTTTCCAGGTAATCCATGGTTTTTTCTATTTTCTTGAGTGTGTGTTTGATTTCCTCCCTTTCCTAAAGTTGCTCATAAAGAGCATGTTCCATGAGGATCTGATTCGTAGCCTTTTTCTATGAGAGAATAATCAAAATGAAGAATAACATAAGTGTCTTTTAGGAATAGAATTCCTCTACAACTAAAAAAACTAAAATTTGCAAGACCTTGAACATAACCATAGTAAATTAGACATATAGGTCAATAGTCCATACCCCTTCAACAACTTGTTTTTTTCCCTATTTCCCTCTGCTTCTCTCAACATATTGAAGCAAAGTTTGACCTTCTTCCAATTCCTTCTCTTCAATATCCCTTTGAATTCTATCCTCTTCTCTCTTTGTATAGTACTCGGATGCAAGTCTTTTATGTTCTTCTTCTTCAGTTATTCTTTGTTGCTTCAATCTCTTGGACTCTTCTTCTTGTTCCTTCTCAATATTGATGAAAGAAAACAAATTTAGCCCAAGACGCTACGAGACTCCAATGATATACAATATGAAACAACCACATAGCTAAAAACAACTAATCTGGTACATAGCATTTCAAGAAATTGTCGCTCTTTCTCCTCTGTGTGCCTCTCAATCAAGAATTTGCAAGCAAGCAACTTTGTATGCTCTTTCTCTATGATCTCAAGCAATACTGGGAAGTGTTGAGGATATTTAGTGACTTTTCAGCAGAAGGAAAATTTATGAAGCTTCTAGCCTTGTTTAAGTGCTTCACAAGAATATTTAAATGATTTCGAATCTTGTCTGACTCGAGGTCCTACACAAATAAATCCACCAAGCAACTTCCTCACTCTTAAAAAAGTCCATGTATAGAAGCATCATCCTCAAAGGGGAATCTTGATTTAGAATTCAATATAATGAAAACCAGAAAATTAAATTTCTTCACCTCACTGCCAAACTGTGCGATTCCTTTTAAATGGTCAATGTTCAGCTATAAGAAATTGTACTTCACAACATCCTCACTAAGCTTCTGTACAACAACAAAATCAGAAAATGGTATCATCTTTGAAAGGGATGTGATTTTCATTGTTTGATACACTTGTGATACTTGGAACATCCAATTGTGCTTTTTAGTAGACATATGATAACTATATAGAACTTCTGACACCAAGAAAAAGAAATAAATCAAAGCGTTGGTTGTCACCCCATAATTTAATACAAAAGAATGAACTGAATTTAGTAAGAATTACTCTCATGAATGCTCAAAGTTGTAAAACTCTAAAAAAATTTCCACATTTACAAATCAAAAGTTATAATACTACAAAATAGTAAAGATCATGAGGAAAGGAGAGAAAGTACTAAATATCTTCTGTTGTAACTGGAGCAACCAAATCTGACTATCATTTTAATAATGAAATATGAATAGTATATTAGATGATGAATAACAATTACAAGTGAAGCTCGCCTTTATAGGCTTGAGTGTGTAGAATGAAAGGTTACACCCTTTCATATAATAATTAACTAATCTAATTAATATTTTACTTTATATTTGTTACATTGCCACTCCCTTTAAGGGATCTTTGTCCTCAAAGCTCAAGTATTTCCAATTGTCATCTTTTATTCTGGCTCTATGTTGCACTGATGACTTGAGAGGTGCGATTTTTATTACGACCATTGCCTCATTTTGATTATTATGTCTTGGTATTTGCAATAAGTATGAACTTGGTGAAGTTTTGTTTACGTTTTTTCTACTTGTGTGATTGCTTCTTTTAACTATGTTTTTCGTCAAATTTTGAACATACTCGACATACATGCCGACCTTAACTATTTTTCTGTTGTTATTCCAAACATATTTTGTGTCAGTTCCCTTGAACGGACCCTTTGTGCTTATAATTCTCCTAAGAACATCAGTCTTATCTTGTGTCTGATAGATATTATAGTTGCTTTCCTTGATGTTCTTTATAGAAGTCATTGTGATGACATATGTCCTTCATGCGTTTGTTATTGTGATATTATTGTCAATGCATTGATCATCGTTATTGGCAGTAACATCGGCTTGTCTCTTATCACAATCTTGGTCAGGATCATCTTTCTCCCTGTCAAATATTGTGTTGTCGTCTTATTCATTACTAGGGTATGTTATATCTTTTTCTTGCACAATATCTTGATTGATGCCATTACTCTCATCATAAATGACATACTAGCCTACTCTATCTTAATTTTCTTCATCAACTTGGGTGGCTTCTTCTACATGATTTTCACCTCCATCTACATTTACTTTAAATGTTTCATCCATAGTTTTCTTTATTTCATCTATGTACTTAAGGATTTCCTCAAGGAGATCTATGAATTCGTCACTCTTACTATAAGATGCCATGGATGTTTGTAGAATGCTATTTTGGCCTTTTAAGGTGAAATTTTGACTAATAATATATTAATTATTATTATTCATTAACTATATAATATTTTGTATATATTTTTTTTTAACTAATATTATAATATTATTTATATTATAATAAATACAATATTTGATTTTTTTAAAATATATTATAATTAATATATTACAATATTATATTATAATATAATATAATATATTGTTTGTTTTTGTTGTTGCAGGTTAGGAGGAGGAGGCGTGAATAGGGACTGAGGTAGATGGATGAGCTGCGTGGATAGACCCAAATGAAAGGTAGCAATAGTGGAAGGGATAGTGGATGAGGACGTGCAGAGCGTAGTGAGGTTGGTGGACGCACAGAGGAGGAGGTGCGAAACAGAGCTGCCTATGTTGGATGTCGCGGAGGTGGATGGGAAGAGGGGATAAGCTAATAGAGGAGTGGTAGTTGGGGCAGCGCTATTGGGAAGCGTGGAATGGAGGATGTAAAATGGTGGCAGGAAGGGAGATGGAGGAGGGTGTGGGGAGGTGGAGGAGGGCATTAGGGAAATGTGAGACGATGTGGAGGTGTGCAGGCGACGACATGGAGGTGTGTAGGGCCGCGGAGAGGAGACCAGCGCGTGGGAGATGGATATGGTGGAGATGTGTGTGGGTAGGAGAGAAGAAGATGGGGGTGTGAGGAGAAACGAATAGAGAGTGCGGTGGTGGAGTAGAGTTGGGGCATGTGCGAAGGTAGCAGCAGGAAACACATGGGTAGGAGATAGAAGAGGGAAGGAGTAGGTGCGTAGGAGATGGAAGAGAGAAGGAGAAGGCACGTGGAAAGATGGGGAGATGGATGGAGAGTGAGTGCACCAGTGGAGGGTACGGATGAGGAGCATGCAAGTGGAAGAGGAGTAGCAGCATGGAGCAATAGAAGAAATCAGAGGATGAGAAACAAGGGATGGAAGAAAATATGGGTGAAATGGAGCGGTGAAGGAATCAAGAATTGATGAGCCGAGTCCAAGCTCAAGTAGGGATTGATGAGCGGAGTCCGAGCTCAGTGCAGGAGCGAATCCGCTCTGATATCAAATGGAGCAACCGAATCCGGTTTGTTCATTAGTAGTCGAATCCAACTATCATTTTAATAATGAAATATGAATAATATATTAGATGATGAATAACAATTACAAGTGAAGCTCGCCTTTATAGGCTTGAGCATGTAGAATGAAAGGTTACACCCTTTCATTTAATAATTAACTAATCTAATTAATATTTTACTTTATATTTGTTACAGTAACACTCTCAAAGTAGTTATCCTTTATAAAGCAGGAATGTATTGCTCTAGCTGCACTGCTACGACAGGAGAAGCTAAAGACATTTTGTGACTAAGTTTAGAGAGATTTCCTAGTAGTGGATGAACCTTTTCAACAAAATATAAAGGGTGGAAACCATTTTCCAGTAGATGATACAAATCCTTCATTTCTTATGGAACGTATGTCATGGAACCTTTGGAAACCTGCCACACAATGAAGACACCAGTTACACCAAAAAAAAGTACATCAACCAAAGGCATGGTTTCCAAATTTCATTACATTATAATCAAAATTGTGTAGCATGTTAAAACACAAAAAATGTTCAAGAAGAGAGCACATAGTAGAATAGGGGTGCTCTAACTTCTCAACAAATTAAAGAAAAAGCCTTTCAATTTTATTTTTAAATTTTTTAAGAAGCTCAAGATTTAGATATTATACATACCAATTCAAAAATAAGTGTTGGGCATGATAATTGCAGAAACCAAATACATATATCATAAGACAAAATGGAAGAACTCTAAAAATATTAGTAAGAAGTATACATAAGCAAACATATCATACAACATCATACACAAACCCTTCTCTTGAATACCATACCATTTCTTTGGTGTCGTTTGTAGGATCCAAACTAAATCCCAAAAGATTAGCCATTCTTAAACTCCTCTCCTTCTCATTCTCAAGTTCAAAATGGCGAGATCCATGCTCGCGATCACATGGAATAAAAAAAATGGTGACCGGCAATACATATGATGCCATCAACTACAAATCGTTCTGTGTCAAGTTTTTATTGTAGTTTTTTTGAAGGATATAGAGCTTGTACAATGCATAGGCATGATGCAAATGACCTTCTGATACCCAAAATATCTTTGTTAGCTTTGAATAGTATATTTCCATCAATTGCGGGCTATGAGTCTTCTTAACCATGCACATAAGACCATGTATATATTCAATAGAGAGAAAAGATTTATATAATGAAATTAACATAATATACAACTACATATAATATAATTTATAATATTAACAATATTTATAAATTATCACTAGTCAAATTCATCAATGCCTAAAAATACATTACATATACAGAGACTGTCAATTTTCTCAATGTAGTGACAAGAAAGTGCCCTTTTTCTTTCTCCATTCTTCAACCTTGATTCACCATCTTAAGAAATATTCCAAGATATATATGGGACAAATGAAATTCCCTCCCATGAATGACTAAGTTTTTCATTGTGTAATCCCTATCAATGTACTAAATATGTTTCTCATATCCTTTATGTGAAGATATTTTTTATTTTGGCAGGTAAGCTGTCAGAAGATGTGAGCTTCAGTTCTTTTATATCATGGGTTTTTCACTTAGTGAAACCATGTCATAGCACCTTCATTCATGGGATATTAAAGAATACCCCTAATTTCATTAGATATTGATAATTACTTACAAAAATCCTTTTGTTGANTACATATTTTCAATTAAAAAACCCCTATTTTTACAATATATTCCATATTTTTACTAGAAACCCCCTTTTATACCCCCCCAATACCTATAACCCCCCCATACCCTATTTCTCGCCCCCAATACACACAATATATTGAGCGTATTCTTAACAATTAAAAATACCCCTTTATGAATGAACGTGATAAGATATTTCTCAACAAGGTGAATCCCCCGTGTTTTATGGTAAGAATTAATAACCATCCAGCTATAGGCCAAGAGACTTATTTTTCATATCCTCCATCAAAAATTATTTGTTAAATTAGATATTACTAACTTGGCAAAAACTAAAAAGGAATTAGTTTCCATGATCACAAGCTTTGTACCTCAAGTCCCAGCTTTGGATAGGATTTGATCCCCTCAGGGATGCACTATTTCAACACAACAATGATATAGAATGCAGATAGCAAGTGATGCATATAAATTCAAATAATTTGATTATTTTCTTACATTAACTAAAATAAATTCCTAAAAAATAGTCCACCGAGAATTTTCTTCCTCAATTCAAATGGGTACCCCTTTGGGCCATTATCAGGTTTGCTCTGATACCAAAATGGTGTAGATACCCTCCAATTTTTCACAGTTAATTCCTTAATTATTCAAAGTGTCTATTTAAAGATATATTAAGCTCTATACTTTTATCATCCTGAGGTATCTATATCAATCTGCAAGTATTTGTTTGCAGATGCGTGCAGGTTTTTACTTGTAGCAGACATGGAACAATGTTCTTTGAAGTCACTTCAGATATACAAGTGTAGACTAAGGCATTTGCATCATTTTGGTTTACAATGGGAGACTTAGTTACTGAAATATAAGAGTTAGTTCTAGATAAGAACTAAGTGTGCTTGAGGTGTATTAGATTGCACAAAGGCACATTATTATTACCAGTGAAAAATGTATTGGATATGGAAAGTCATATTGTGAACTACTTTAAGAGAGTGAGTTGTTGATAAGACAATGAGAAATTGGAAAGCTAATTTTAAATTGTAGAGAAAGAGTTCATTTTCTCTAGTAACCCCTGCCATCCCTTGAGGAGCATTAGAAATCCCCAAGGTGCATGTAAGTGTTTGAATCTATTGAGTTGGCTGGAGGATAAGAGGATTAAGTATGTAAAGAGTTTCATGCATATATACAAATGTGACAAGAAGAACAATATTTCAAATTTCATTTGAGAAAATGTTTTGGAAACCTTGGTAAATAGTACTAGAGAAGGAAAGAAGCACACAACTAAATACTTCTTGTAGGAGGATATTACAGAGGATAAAACAACTGAAGATAAGGTTGATTTGTAGGATACAGAAAACAAATGCCTATGATAAGTGGGAAACATGATCTATCTCTTGGATATAGAAGAAGGATATGCCATTCACAACATGGAAATGGATAAACAAGGTATCACTGTGGAGAATATTTATGTAGAAATTGAGAAAAACTTTGCATAGGTATGGTCAGATTTGACTTTGTAGAAAGGAGTTTGGTTGCTGAGATGAATAGAGTTTTGGAAGCAAAGGAAAATGTGATGGCACTTCATGTACTTAATAAATTATACCAGGTGGATTGGGATTGCTTGAGATTAACTGACGGATATGAACAACCTATGGAGAGATTGAAATATTGGATGTGGAAATTTGGAGTGCCTGAATGGGACACCATAGAGAGTGAGTCATGGTTTTATAGTTAGAGAAAGTGGAGGAAAGGAAAGCACAATAACTCTAAGCCAGGAGAATCAAATTTTTTTAAACAAGGGAATATGATGTGGAGCATCCATAAATCCTTCCAGATTCCTTGAATATTCTAGAAGCCCAAACATAGATACATACAGTTTGAAAAGGGTACCCACTCCCGATTTTAACTCAAAGTTTATACTAAGTTCTGTTAAGATTGAGTGGGTAAAGGACCTGTGTGCCCTTTGTTGATGTATGAGTGTATTTGAAGAGGAATAGTAGAGTGCAAGGGAAGAGGGAGAGAGCTTCATAATAACATGCATGGAGGACTTCTTTTAAATGGTCTTTGTCAGATATTTTTGGAAGATATGTGAACACTTAGAAAGAGCAACAAAAAAGTGTTGAGTTTCTCAAAGGAGCATTGCAAATACACTCAAAGGAGTTGTGCTTGCCAGAGAGCATTGTGAATTGGATGAGAACAATTAGGTGGCATGCATGCCAATAGTTATCTCAGTGCAATCAGGCCTAAGTTGCCATGTGGATGTAATTTTACTATTATTTGATTCATTAAGCCGGAACAAAGTGTGTGTCTACACTTGAGAAGATATAAAGTTAAGTTTTATTTCGTCTCTACAATTCGCTCTTGAAATTGACGAGTATATGTTCTGAGAGTTTATTTTTCAGCATTTTGGACCAAGTAGCATGGGATAGTAAATTATATATTAAAGAACTACTAAGCTTCCCATGGCTCTCTTTAATATCATCAATAGTTATGGACTTGCATATGAAGTTTGGCTTCCCAAAGTAAGAAAAATAAGAGTTAACATGAAGCTTGTACCTCGTTGATGAATGTATTTGCCTCTTGCCATCCATCATTCATATTCATCCCGTCGATGGGAAGAGGACTGAATTCATTGCATGTTCAAACTGATGTATTTGGATTTGATGGAGAGCCATATTAATTATTTTATTTTAGTAAATTAACAGATGTGATTGAATTTGATAGAGATTTACGTACATTAGTTTATTTTGATAAATTTAGCAGTAGAAAATTAATTCTTTATTGAGAATTTAGTAATTATTTAGATTCCCATGTTGGTCATTTTAAGGAGTCTGCAGTTGTAGAGATAATGAAGATGAAAATATTGTTCTTTAGATTTTCCTATTGAATCTGTGTTGACTTTTCCTTCTATATCTTCTTAATGAGTTCATTATTCGAGCCAGACTTACTAGAAGCATCAACATTATTTGCAGTAAATTTTCCAAACAGAAAAATTTGGACATAATCATCACACAACAAAGAGCTAGTTCAACAGAGGTTGGAATCAAGGAATCTCATTCATTTCACTTTTAAGAAATGGTCAGACCATCATAACATGGATTCATTTTAATTTATAATGCATCAAGTTGAATATTCCTTCAATATTCAACTACATCAAAAAATCAATTGGCACCCTTAAATACTAACATTCATATTATAAATGAAAATTATTGACAACAAAATTACATGTACAAGACTCTCAATATAAAAGAGTCAAAAGCGTCCACAATTAATGAGAGCTATTGTCCACGAGTGCAAATGTTTACAAAGGGAATAGAGATGAAATACAACCTTGAAATACAAAATTGAAGATCATTAGTGTAACAATCTTTAAAGAAATGAATGCTTACAAGAAGCGAGAATTTGAAAGACAAGTAAATGAAAAAGTTTTATTATGTACACTCAATAAAAAAGGGAGTAATACTAAGAAAGAGAATGAAAAATACCCATGAATGGCCTCCACCCATCATCTAAAGACAATGACGGGATATGACATTTACTTCCTCCCTCTGAGCTAGTGAGTATTTCAACAAGTAGCCTCCAAATGTTTTTGTGCATAAGAAAAAATTATGCAACAACATGGACAAATCGTATCATGATTTATCCCCTATGATGAAAGATCCAGTAAAACCAAATTCACTACCAAGCAAAGACCTTTTCATTCATTTGTTCACAGACACAGTTTAAATAAGCTGTAGGACCTTACCTTTGCTACAATTGTACATGTAACAAGCTGCATAGCCACCATCTCCAGCACATAAATATGCTTCAACTACTCTTCCAATGGGCCCGACAGTTGCACAGAGTCCAACACCTATAGAGAAGTGAATGTTTCCACTAAAAGTCTTCACTGCCTTGTCCATTTGAAGCACGATTATAAAATATGTCAGATCTCCTCCAGCCTAAAAACCAAATATCACTCTTATGCAACATTTGTTGAATCTAAATCAAAATAAAGAAAAAAACATTTGTATGCATCACAACCAAAGCGATGTCTTAGTGAAAGTATATGGATACTTGGGCTCCCCAACCAACACCAAAGGCAGACACGGTGAATGGTGAATACCATGACCCATATTCCTTTCAAGCAATAACCAATCTTGAACCAACTTTATAAATGACCATCACACCAACTTTGATAACTGTGAGAATACACAAACCTTTTTCTCACCGTAAAACAACATCTGGGATTGATCTTTCTAATATGAGAGAACCAATCTACATTGTCAAGAATAATAGTCACTCTTTGAAATACTTACTCAGTTGAAGATGCAGAGTAAGAGAGGACCCCCATTAACACTATATTGGTCACTATTATTACCTTACAACTCCAGTTAACAAAATAAAATCTATTATGGAAAATAAATTAATGAAATAGAGGATGCATGGCTTTCATAGTCAACACCAAAATAAGTAGTTAATAAATATGTTGGAAACTCAGATAGTATAAATTCAAGTCTCACCTTAAAAAATCCCCATATGGTGTTAGTGGACTTATAAATTTCATACTCCATGGATTTTCCCTAAGTAAAATTCAACCAAGAGATGAGAGTGCTCAAATCTGTCACGTCATGAGTTGCTGGTTGTGCTGCATGGGTCACCTTTTTAATCAAAATACCTTTTACTAATTCTAACATCACCCAACAGAAATCACATACTCGTTGGGTTTCACTCTTACGAAATATATTAGGAAGCAAGCTCCTTCCCCTAGAATAGGGGTCGCAGAAAATTCCACCACAGAATCCATAGTGATGCCTTAGACACATGATTGGGTGAAATCGTGAACTACACAACATGCAAGTAGAAGCTGCACTGTCAACTATCCATTTTGTAGGTTTGGATTCCAAAATATCATTTGTAGTACTAAAATTTGTATCTAAAAGGGTTTCAGTCATTTCTTTCAAAGCATTCTCTAATGTACCTCTTGCCATAGACGATTTGGAACAGAAGGTTTGGTTCCTACAAAAGAACTACCAATATTTATGGGAATCACTGACAACATATCACTCACAACAATCCACATAGTCAATTCCTTTTATTCATGTTACCGTCCAAATTATTCCTCAGAAAAATACCCCCCAGTGACACAAAAACCTCTGTTCCATGCTTCATGATCAGTTGCATACATTGGAGGAACAGAGACATGTATCTAAGGGCTAGTTTCCTCCAAGAGTAGCAAGTCATAGTAAAAATATTTTTGTCACAGATTCTAATCTATCTGTGAACCAGTTTCTCCTTGTTCACCTAGGTGAGCATTTTGAACTGTAATAACATCTTTCCTTGAAACATCTATGTCCATGAATGTCTCACAATTAGTTTTTGTATCAACAGAAGATACTGATTCCAAGTTATCTAGAATTTCCTTTGGAGCCGTGTTTTGTCCAAGTACTTTCCCAACATGTTTAGAGGTCTGATTCAAAGTACTTACAGCTGAAACTTCCTCCTCATTTACCTATGGGTTGTCCCGAAGCAATCAATATTCAACAAAATTAGTGTTACTTTACATGGTTATGTAGAAGGCCAAAGATAATTAAATAATTAAAAAATTCAATAAAAATGAGATGAATTCCCATAACTTCACTTAAATGTGGAGGAGGGAAGAAATAAGTAAATCGATTATTGGAGATAGACAGACTAGCAAGACAGCAGTAGCTACATATAATAATATTAATCAATCATCAAAATGCAATCTATGTCTATGTAGCATGTAGTAATTGGTCAAAAATATTTTTCTGTGGCTAAGTTAGTTAATACATTACAAAACTGTAGTACAATGGAATTTACCATTGTGGTATCAGAAACTGTGGATTCTCCCAGTCCATTGCGACTCAAGACAGGATTTGAATTGGAAGCACTTAGATTCAGGAGGTTAAAAGCACTTTTGCTTCTTTCTCCATGGGAATGAATATTTTCTTTCTAATGTCTTTCTTTTACCAACTTTTTTCCTTTTTATAGCAAAAGGATAATGAGTGCACAAGTTACTTTCTTTTTAATTTAATTGGAATCCAAACTTATGTCAAAAATTTTATTAAAATTGTATATGTCTCACTTCAAATAAGGTTAGGAATATGTTTATACCTTCTCTATAATTGATCAAGCAAACCTTAGGAGGGCATGAAAAATGGTATATATGAATAACCTTAAACAATAGAATATCGTTACAAAGTTGAAGGAATAAATAGATTACCATAGAAAATTAATATGTATACTCAAGTACTGAATGGATAAAATGGTCAAGTCATAAGAGTCAAGACTCAAGCAAAAAGTTGTGAATATTCCTTAGGATTCCCATTTCTCCCCTCACCACCATCTCAAGTTATTCTTAGTTGTCTTCCCAAAATATATCTCTCCCAACAAAAATGGCACATATAAACAAAATAGCACCAAAAGTTGAGATATTGCATGTTTGTAAAAATGCCTCATAGTTCAAGGAATCAAATCTGCATTTGGAACCCTTAATATCTGGTATGGGTATCCTTAATAATATGTTAAGATTCTAGGAATTCGGGAGGCATCCTGAGTAAAAAGTATGAAGTAATTTTTCACAAAAAATGCTGAGTTTGGAACCACCCTGTAGTCAAACCTGGAAGTTAGATATACTTATGTTGGGTTAGATCCTTCATCCTCCAACTCAAACATTATTTTCTCTAGTTCCTTTTCCATTGGTAGGACTTGTTACCCCCCTTTTGTATGGGTTTCCACATGTGCTTATGATCACACTCTTGAGGGGGTGGCATGTCAAGGTGGGTTTTGCTTGTTCATTTTTCAATGCTTTGACTATATCCTAACAACGATGTTGTAGAAGCATATGATGATATGAGCTTATTTTGAGTTTGTTGGGTGTGTATAACTATAAGGTTAGTTAGCAACATTCTGACCATGTTTTAGCCCTTGTCTACCCTTCAAGCAGCATAGCCTCAAGATTCCATTCTAAGCACAAATAAGGGTTATTCTTACCTCCCAATTAGTAATTGGAAACATTCATAAAAATTTTGGGCACTTTTAATCATGAAACAGGGTGTAACCAGACCTCAAAAATAATTCTGGGCATAATATAATCCCTAAAACATGAAGTTCAAGCATCATTGTCTAATTTATGGGCATAAATTATGTCTAACAACAACTGTACACTAATTATGGACACAGGTTGGGAAGTTTTTAGTGTATTTCATCCCCCAAACAACCTCATGTGCATCATAACAACTATAAATAAGCAACAAACAACCCTACTTTCATATTATGGGAAAGGTTTAGTGTTTTTTTCATCTCTAAGCATATCGTACAACCACAAAAAACCCTGTTTTTGACCTTATATTATAACAACATCATCATTAGTTTTGGGAGCAGTTTGGCCAAACATGGGTGTTATTCAGCTCTGTTTTAACTTCAAACAGCACTGAGACAACAATTGAGGCAACCCTAGATAAGTATGGACAGTGGGGAATTAATGCTTAGCAACTTCCTCACAAGCCTAGGCATGGTTTCAACATTAATATCCCTAAAAACATGATTTTGGTACAAGTTTGGAGCAACAATAGCCCTAAATTTGTCTTTTTAGTGCAGAGAAACTGTAGTAAATGACATTGGACGATGGTGTCCTGTAGTAGTTTTGCAGTGAGGGGTTTAATTTTTCACTTGAAGGAGGGTCTATCCACCCTTGGATATTTTATTTCACTATTTGAATATGTTTCCATGAAATTCAGAAGTTCAATACCTCCTTTGAAGCTCTTTTAGAGGATGTTCAACCCTTTCTAATGATAATTAGAGAAGCCTTTCTTTGTTTGAAGAGTTTATATATAATATGTTGTTTGTTAGGTGGGGAATCCACCTTTTCAGGGATATTTTCTTACCTTGTAGAAACGTTTTGGCACTTGGAAGTTTGTTCACATATTTCAAACCAGTGTTTTATAACTTGGAACCGAAATTTGAACCGACCGAGGGTAAACTTGGCTTGGAACCGAAGTGAAAATGACTTGGAGTGGTTTGATTTCAATGACTTGGACTACTAAAAAATACATATAATTTTATAATTTTAATGAAAAAATATACATGAAAGATTCCAAGCTATGATTCCAAACCATTAGAGACAAAATATGCAATCTCTCTCATGTATCTAAGGGTGAATATATCAAAAGAACACCAAGTGAGATACATATCTAAATCAAAATTGAAAACACATAATCATCAAAATCATTGCCTATTCTAGAATCGTATTCATCAATAACACACTGTTCCCTCCTTCTTTAGGCTCTATCCCTTTTCTCTGCCTCGAATCTCAATTATTCCTCAAAGGAAATTAGTCAACACCCTACAATTTTGATGAAAATTAATAATCCAAGCATTAAAATAAGGTAGAAAAATATCCCCATGCTTAATAAGTGGTTTTGCTTGACTGAAGGTTACATTTTTTTAAGGTCATGACAGATGAGTTCAATTGACTTCAACAATCAGGAATCATCACCACCAACATCAACGTACATATAGAGTTTGATGTGCTTTATTAAATTCCAATCCCTTATCCTCATACATGATATAATCCAATGTAAATGTTGCAATCCTAAAATTCTAAAAACTATTAAGTCTGTTGAATTTTAAAAGGGATCTAAAATTCTATTTTTTGCATTTGAAGTCCAAAGAGGTTGGAACCACTCTCAAACATCCTGAAACAATTAATGTTAATGTTAAAATTTAAAGTAAAAATTCAATGTCACTTAGTTGTTTTATAGCGCCACCATCTGATAACTGAGAACTGCTTGGTGGTATTGAATGCCATTTTAAAAAATCTAACTCTAAAGCCTGAGCAAGTGTTAATCCTCATAAAGCGTGTTTCAATGTGACTGTTCTTTATGTTCTTTCTCCAAATGACCGTGAAATACCCGCCCCTCAATGGATTTTTTAAGTTAGATTTTCCTGCTCCACCTGCTCTTAATGATTTAGAAATTCCTACTTCCCTTGATGAATGTTTCAAAGAAGTTGCTTCAACTTCATGAATTCCACTTGCTTCCTATACATATTTTTACAAGAGAGGTGTATTATATATCGTTAAATTACATGTTCCATTAATTTGTTTATTAAAAATACCTCCTTTTGATCTAGAAGTTGTTTAGAGAGATGAATTTTCAGAGTTATCTTCTTCTGACGCTTCAGAAATCTCTGCCCTTGTACTAGGGCGCACCTTTGAAGGATACCTAATTGAAAAAAAGATAATAAAGGTAGTACCTTGTGGACCTATTTGTAAGGATTGGTGATGATATAATGGGAACTGGGAAGCCATTCATGGTTACTGAGAAAATGAAATTTATGATAAGGATATGCCAATTCAATCATTAGCGATCATCTCAAATGGAAATAGAATGTTCATGATTATGAAATGTGATGGGTTCACAAGTGTCATCTGACAATCACACTCTTCTTTTAAGACTAGAGCTTTTGTGTGGCTGGTTCTTAAAATTTCATAATAGTCTAGCAGTTAAGAACTAACTTAATCATACCAACATTATAGATGTTTGTTGTGCCCTCTGTCACCATCCAAAAACAATAGAATACATATCGTGGAACTGCAAAATTGTTGGGATGTTTTGAAAATGGAGTACAATAGACAATAGTCTTCTTTGTTTCTCCATTTCATTGAAATAAGTTTTGTTTGGGGACAAGTGGAATATTCGATAGGCTAGTCAAAGTGTGTGGGATGTCATTAGGTTAACTAAGATTTCCTTCTTATGGAATCAACATTGTCATGTACCCTTTCAATTGGTCAGTAAGTTGTTCAATCTGAAAGAATTTAATATTTTCATATCAGATTTGACTAACAAGTTTTGGGCCAGAAAGGATATTTTCATAAAAGATGTAGATACTCTACATATAACCTGTACTCTTGATGTACATACAAACTTATATTTAATGTGATATAGACTACATTTTCAACCCAAAAAATAAGAAATCGATACCTTGTTGCTAGAAAAGTTCCATCTGAAGAAAACACACATCCAGAAAGAGGTATGTCATATCCAATTTCTCTACAATCCATACTAATCTATGCTATCTACTGCAAAATTAATTTAAACTCTTCATCCTCATCCTCATTCTGATTCACTCTCTTTCTCCTGCCTCTATGTAACCTAGAGGCTTCCCAAGGGAGTGAGAATTTCATAATTGCATTCCGATCTTGTAGAAACGATGAGAGCCTTCAGTATAAAAGAATAAATATGAGTCCCTTCAATTTCTTGAACCTCTTCAACATCAACATTGGCAGCTGCTTCTTCTTCTCCCTGAACCTTCATGAGCTTCTCTAGTTGTCACTCCTCATCAAGCTTCGCCATGAGCACTCTAAGTCGATGTCATCTCTCCATCTCCCTCTCATCGAATAGGATAATAGGTTCGTTCATGAAACAAAGAAGAGCACGCACAAAAGATTCATTGGTATGTACTGCCAATGCATAAGCATGCCTCTGCAACAGAAGATCCTGGATAGCCTATTCTTTCCTCTATCAGAGCTCTCTGTTCCACATGCAGTGGTTGGAAGGAGGGATCAAAGCCCCTTATTCATGTGCCATAACTCATTTTCAATGTAAAAAATTAAACATGCTAA
>LPNX010912177.1:883051-903594 GCA_001517045.1 Pseudotsuga menziesii | reverse complement strand
ATATATATATAAGGTGTGTGTGTGTGTGTGTCTATATATATACAAGGTACTATGGTCAAGTAAAGAAGCATGAGAATATAAGAACAATTTCAAATTTAGTGGTGGGAAAGGACAAACCTTTTGGTTTCTTTGGTGGTGTTATCTGATGTAATTTAGGTGTTAGTGATATAATCTAGGTGTTAGTGGGTAGAAAGCATTCTACTTTTATTAAATTCATATAAATTGTTTTTTAATGTAGTTTTGATGTTATTATGAACAATATAGTAGAGTTTAGTTTTGAAACAATCTTGATGTTTTTTTGTATTGGAGCAATGTGTTAAATACCTTCAAATGTTTGGAGACTAAACTAGGTTGTATTCAATCTAGAAATATCTATCGTTTCTTGGAATTAGAACCTCTTGGGGTGTATTTGGAGAATGATGGAGTTAAAATATGAATTAAAATCTATCTATTTTTGTCATGTCAAGAGAGAACACAATCTAGAAGCATACATATCATCCAAGATGCATAAAACTAGCAGTGAACCTCCCTATCAATTATTGGATATAGGGAAGGTGAAGAACTATTTAAGGTTTCTTCTTTACAAGATGGACCCTCTCTCACCATATTCGTCGATGGGACCTGAAACTATCCCATCATGTAATTTTTTCCTTGTTAGACCCTAACATAGAGGGCTAATGCATTAGCGTTGGCCCATGTTGTACATTGAAGTCATCATGAACAATATTTTCATTTATGGCTTATGAGCTATATGTCAACTCCTAGGTTGTGACACATGGTCTAAATAGGGAAATAAATATACATGGACAGTGGATCAGGTATCTATGATCCAAAAATAATGAGTATGTCATGGTACACGTTGGAAGTGTCTCTCCTAATATCCGAGGATGAATGAGGAAAACTTGGAATAGTAATATGTCTGAAAGAACTAGAAGAACTAGAATGGGAGCTATAATGGGTAGTGTGTCTACGTCGGGATTGGGGAGCCTATTGTTGTTTTTTGGATGCATACAACTAAGTTTTGGTATGGGTTCGATACTAGCAACATTGATGGGGTCAGGAGGACGTAGAGGTGGTGTATGGTGTTGGCCTACTTTTCTCACTCTCGCAACCCAGGTTCAACAACGACACAATACCAACAAAACACCCAAAGACATCATCTCAGTAGAGCAAGATCAGCCGGAAACACCTGCAAGGTAGGCACAGTCTCACCCAAGATATCTTAATGTGTAATTTCTAGAACCATGTTTCCATAGTCGGTGAGGGATTACGGCCCCTTGGTGTGCCGCCAAGGTGCTCGAAAGGATGGAGTCTTTTACTACTCGATGGTGGCGTAACAGTGCGACACAACCTTGTCCTTGTCAACTTAACAAATGGTGCAACTATGTGACACAACTGATTCCTTAAATGTAAATGACAGTGATGCGACTGAATTATAATCTTAACAATATTTTAACATGAATTAATACCAAGTGCTCGGCAATGATTCAATCATTCATTCATTCACTTCTTTTATCGATACTGTGACATTCATTCAAGCAATAATCATAAACAATGCAAGATAATAAAACATTCAACATTTAACCGATAAACATTCAACATTCAACATTCATCGACATAGGAAATAACGTGGAAACCCATTTGGGAAAAACCACCAAGGTGCTCTTCATTTGGAATGAGAAATATATATAGCACCTTGATGTTTGCGACTTGCAGACTGTTTTGAGATATATCTATTTAGATCAGACTCTTCTTTCTCTCATGCTATCAGCTTATTCTCTTCTTATAACTCCTAATGATCCGCACACATCCTGGATCGGCTCTTATTCTATACTATCTGTGTACACGGCTGCAGAACAACTCTACACAACGGTTTGCGCACGCAACTGCAGATCCGACGCTCAACAATATTCTACTATAAAACTCCTCTCTAGTCTCCTCTAAATAATTCTACTACTACCAACTAGCTTTCCTACTACAATCTCTCTGAAGCTAACCCTTATAGATAATGGGTTCCTCCTATATATAGTTTCTACAAGACCGCGAAGGGTCGACTGAGTACAACTCACTTATTACAGTCATATATAGAAAAAAATATATTCTATTACATTAATGATAGGCTGTCCTGGCCGTAAAAATTCCTACATTACATTAATCGTAGGCCATAACTAGCTGCAAAAAATATCTTTCAGTCTTCTTGTAGAATTTCTGACTAGCCGCCAAAGCCCATCTTTTAGTCTTCCGCAGGTTCAACTCCTACGGACTTCTGACTTGCTGATTCCCAAACTTTAATCTTATACCTTCCACACTTCTATCGACTCTAGGTATGCTTTTCCTCCCTCACACCATTCCTCGTAGCAGCTTCCTCTGTTCTACACTTCCTTTCCGCCCTTTTCCGGATTTTACCCCATCACGTGCTTGCTTTTCCTCTTTTGCTTGCACTTCAGGTTCTTCCTTGTTCTCTTTCCTGATCCAACAGGTCCCCAACACTCACATGTGGCTCATCCCAAGCCACTAAGTAGGTTTCAAGGTTCTGGCACTGGGTACGCCATGGATCCAATCGTGTTATGAAATTCCTTCACAATTCCCTGCATCTAGGAAATTTCTTCGCGTACCTCCTCCACTTGCTTCTCCAACTTCTCAACACAGTTGAAACTAATATGTTTCGATGGTACATCTTCTAGCATCTAAGTTATTTGTTGGAGATTATACTGTATAGGCTAAAGGAGCCCTGTAACCCATTTAGCTTCGCTCTGCTTTGTCTTAACCTCTTCATTTATTTTTTGCTCTTAGTCACAGAGAGTTTGGACTTGCCGCTGCAATTGATTCAACTCGGTTACCTTGAAAATATTTTATTTTATGGGAATATTTTTCATTTCTTCCTTAACCGCCGTAATTTCCAAGTCGTCCTGGCGCGCATCCTTTGCAAACTTTGTCATTGTCTCATCTTCCAGAAGTAATTCCCACATCATGAAGACGATGTTGATTGCTTATGTGCAGAGATTTTCTCCCTCCTTAATCCAATCAACAATGCTAGATGTTGTTTTCCAACGCTCTTCTAACACCTCAGGAGGTGTTCTTGGTTGTTGTTGCATTTGAAGCTCTTCTACCTGTCTTTTAAGATTCGTCACAATCCTTGATAGCCGACCAAAATTTGTGACTGCATATTTGTATTCCTGGACTTCTTCCACAGGGAATTGTGCGACTGTGATTTTTATGGATTCAGCTAGTGCAAGCCTACTTTGTTCATGCACCTCGATCTCTTGCTCCTTTTCCCTTAGGAGGACCTTGTGCTCTTTCACCTTCCTTTTCTTCTTTGTGGCCTGGAAAGAAAGAGAATTTTCTCTGATGAAGATTTCTATCGTGACTGCATGCTGAACAACATATACTATGGTCAATGCTAGCTTCAATAATTCTAGTGATAATGTCCCCATCTCCTGGACAATATTGTCATTCTCTAGTGTTCCTGACTCCAGTGCGTGTGCCTTTAATTTGAGCTTGAGGGGCAACAACAGAAGTGTCGTGACTAATGTATCACTAGGATCAACGCTGTATGTCTTAGCTTCGAACATGGTTTTTACTTGATTGATATCCTTAATAATCCTATTAACATGCTCGATGAGCCTGTTGGCCACATGCATCTGCTGTGTATTGAGACCCTCAAGGATGGTCTTTGCTACTTCTGTGACAACATCTACATTCAAGCCAATGTCCTCCTTATCTAAGCTGAGTGTATTAGTCATTTTATCAGCTTTTGTTTCTTGCGTGCGTGCGCATGCTCCTGTTCCTATTCTCTCTGTTGGTTTTGCACATCCTCGTTAGCAATCATCAAAGGCGTCGGGTGCACTTGCTTTGCGCGATCCTACCGTGGATCTAAGATAACATTGTGGACACCAACCTAGAAGTTTATGAAGGACACATACTTCTCGACTGTCGTTGCGTGTAGACTATGCTGTTGTTTGATTACATCTTTGAGTGCCTCCCCGTGTAGAAATAACTCTATGTTATTGTCCTTCTGCCAGATCCTGTCTTCCTTTTCCTCCCAGAGGTTTTGGTACTTGGCGTCATGGAAAAGTACTAGGACATCCTTCGGCTGGTAATTTGGTGGGTCTGACCAAACCATATAAGAAATTAAATCAGGAGCCAGGAGTAGTGTAATTTTTTCTTAGGTTCCTCGTTATCTTGCTCGGCATCCTCGAGCAGCTCATTCAACAAGTACTGCGACCAATTGAAAATGACACCTTCCATGCACTGCTCTGCTAGCTCCACCGTCTTGGAGATGCAGTTAGTAGACCGCATCTTGTGCAATAGCTTGCAAGATAAAATCTTTGCGGCGAACCTCACCGTGTTGATAGTAATAGAGGAAATGAGGAATCCTCTATTTGCGTACTGGAGGTCATTTTTTTTCTTCATCTTCGTCGTATCTTTGTTTGTGTGTAGATATGGTGCGGGGTCGTGTCTGTGGCATGGGAGACCTATTGCTAGGAATTTTGTTGCACCTTCTACCTGCGGAAGTTGTTTCTTTGGTATGAATGGTTCAGATCCAGAACAAATGGTTCACAATAAGGTTGGAGGACTTTCCCTAGAAGCTACAGACACCTGGAATAAAATATTTGATGGAGTGATGTGTTTCTTCTCTTATGACAAAAGGTCTCCAAGAAAACACCTGCAAAAACACATCAAACACACAAGAGATCAAATATACCAAAACATCATCTATATATCTATGTCAGTGAATAAGAAATATGACAATAATATGCAAGATTATAACATGACAAATATATGGGAAAGGAACCAACTTTACATTAATAAAATGAAGAAAGGGTTTACAACCTATACCTTAGTGTTGATATGCTCTCTCAAAAAACCAACATCTTGTCCCCTACAGCTACAACTTTCTCCCTCAATCTCTTTTAAATGACTTAGGCCAGAATATCAAAGGCACAACATAACATTACTCTCTCCTCAACCATGGAGATTGAGCCTGATTTTATAGGCTTGCAATGGATAGGGATGGTTGAGAAATTGATGGGTGAGGTGGCTGGGAGATCCTACAAGGATGAATCTCTAGCCCAACTGACCCTAGTGATCAGGGATAAGGGTGCCACAAGTCCTTTTTTTGAGAAGCTTCATGAGAACTTCTCTTTTTCACTTTTTACCAAGGGCACTGCTTCTTGTTCACCATGACAGAGCGGTTTTAGGAAGAACCACGCTTTGCTTACAGGGTAAAGGAGGTTCTACCACTTAATGCCAACACATTATAGGTGATGCTGAAGAAGATACCACTATTTGACTAAAGGGTGGAAGCGGTGCTAGATTTTCATATACAAATTTGATGTCTGGACCAATGTTATTGCTTCACAATTTGGGATTGAGGGCAACACTGAAGTTTGGGATCTCATCACATGATGATGATGAGATTTAGGTATAACAGAATGCCCCCCAGAGCATGAGGCTAGATGGATATCGTATGTGCGATCTTTGAAAGAGAAAGTTATCACTTTGAGGAAAGAATTAGCTTGATCGGAGATCATCAACCAGGCATCTGCAATACATCAATACTTTTGACTCATGAGCAAAACGTGTCTTCATCGTGGCTACAGACCAATACAAGGCAGATCCATGAGAGAGGTAAACAAACATGGCTACTAGAATTTAAACATAGATCCATGTGATAGAGGACTCAAACTTGGACATAGCTACCAGACATACAATGTAGATCTATGTCATACAGAAGCAAATTTGAGCATAGCCACGACCATACAAATGTGGATCCATGCTGGTACTTCATACAATATACTCCATCGCAACCTGGGGAGAAAGCTATGAGTGACTTTTAACAGATACCCAGGGTCTTTGTCTCATCTTTCACAAAGTATGATTCTATCCATGTGATTACAATGATCTGAAGTCGAACATGGTAGAAACCACTTGATTATCGGTCAATGATGTGAACCGTTAACAAGTGCAAGGGAGATGACCATTAATTTAAATGATTCCCAAGGTACTCTAGTACAATATACTAAGTGTGAATAGATGTTTTGATGTCGAAGACTCAGTTGAATCTCTTGATTAAAGGTCAATGATGTGAACCTAGGTCGAGAGTGAGAGAATCTATCATTGAGGCATACAGATCTCAAGGTACTAAACTTGTTTCTAAGACTAATTCCTGGATGATGAGCTGATGTTGACAGGAATAGTATCGTCGAAGGAGGGCCATGATGAATCCGACATCGATGACACAAAACTCGGAACAAAGTTCTAGAATATTGTAGATAATGTAACCATCAGATTGACTCAAAAGTACCAACACAAAGGCTATTTTAACTACATAGGTAAACTTCTAACTTCCATTTGAACATCGGGAGGCACAACAAAAGACTTGGTAGCATTGAATCAACAAGGTAGAACACAATACAAAATTGGACAATGCATTCTTTGAAAGAATCAAAGGAGTGACATGACTCATGAAAGTGGATCGACTCAGAGACAAGCTGATTTACCCAATTGACTGAATGAAATGTAGATAAGTGCCATGTTCAAAGGTGATGACAAACTGGCATTTTATTTGCAAAATGAATTGATTCCCTTCCCTTAATTTCCCCATCATGATCGATGAGTGCCTCTTTTCATTTTTACGAGTCAAAATAGGGTAACAAACACTCGTTGTAGCTTATTCGAAGACAATTTGATTCTCATACATTTTACGAACCTGAGAAAGGAGGGGTTTGTTCCCAAAAAAGGGTCTCTCAGTGTTTAGTTTAACGAGCCCAATGAAAGTTAACTCAGTATCATTCACATTTAGAGAGTCTGAGTGAAGACAAATGAAGACTCCAAAGGGTCCTTTTTTGTATGATTTAGTCTCTAGGGAACGAAAAAGTGTAAATAATACCTAAGAGAACTCTTCCAGTCATGATTGGCTGGAGTGTTCCTTTTTTGAAAATAGTCCGTTCGAACTGAAAAAGAGATAACCTACCATCGGAGAGATGAATCTTCAAATATTTTACGAGTATGAAGTAGACAAGTACTCGACAATCTTTTAATATTTAGGGAGATCGAAAAAAGTTTAAAGGAGACTCCTTTAGGTCTCTTTTCACGATGAGAAGTTTTTACGAGCCTGAAAAGAATTGGAAAAAGACTTAGAATTTTGATACTGAGTTTTAAGAGCATGACCAAACTATCAAAACAAACACTCAGGGACTTTTTCTGTTTTCTGGAAGTACGAAAAAGTCAAAAACAAAATCCTCCATAGACACTACTATTTATCTTTTCATCCCTGCAAGACTTAAAAAAAATCCATTAGTCTTCTAAACATTCGAATAAATGACTTTATAAACTATATTAAAGGGAGTTTCCATATCACAATGATTTAAAAATATTAGTAATAATGTGGAAAAACCCTAAAAATATATTTAAAATCTAAATAAATAGTAAAAAATAAGTCATTTTACTATTTACCAATTTGTGAGAGCATTTGGGAGACTTTGGAGCCAGATCTTCAGCCAGAGATTACGGGAGCATTCACTATCCATTTCGAGCACTATGAGAGCCAGGTAGATGTTGGATCCCTACTCTTTCATTCTATCATTTCCATTTTTGTTTTGTTTTGGGTTTAATGGGTCTTTGAGCAAGCCCTAAATCCAATTTGCAGGCACTGCTCCTTCCCATTACGGGACAAGCGGTGCCTGATAAGAACCGCCTATGTTCATCTTCACTTAGGCGGTGCCACCTCTCTATGTAAATGGAGGACAGATAGTGCCAGCCGTGAGGTTTAGAAACTAAATGGGTAAGCCAAAATAAAAGCTCATTGATTATTTTGATGATTGAATGTGGTTTTAACTAGCCCATTTGTTTTTTTTTTGCAGGTTTTATCCAGTAAAAAAGGTTATATGGAAAGAACGGAAACATGACAATGATGATTCCCTAGCTCAGTGAAATGCGGGGTGCATTACTGCATTGAGAGGTTGTGTCCTCTTGATTTTTTTCCGCACTCTGAGTATGATATCCCATGAGCGCTTGCTAGAGCATATTCTGCGAATGTGGAACCCTGAGCAGCAGTACTTTGAGGTGGGATCTCATGTACTGACCATAGAAGTAGAGGATATATACTTTCTGACAAGATTGTCTAGGCATGGTGATCGTGTTTCATTGAGTGGTTCCCGAGGAGGGGATGTGACCACTCAGGAGCTAATAAACTATCATTGTGTGCCTGGTGCTAGGATGTTGGGGAAGAAGATCCCCATAAAGGAAGTGGTGGATGACCCACTTCACAATATATTATTTACTATGCTGAGGATGGAAGGAAGTCAAGGGCCTCACCAAGAATCTAGAGCGCATTTACTGTATGCCATAGAAGCTATGGCACCCACTGTTTTTAACTAGGCAGAGGCACTACTTTTAGTTTTCAAGGACCAGCTGACTAAATGTCGGCAAGGGAAATTGAAACAGTTTGGCTATGGATCCATTTTAGCTTGTTTCTTTTTTGAGCGGGTACCCCTCATGAGGCCCCAACTAGTCTTTACAGAGCTGAGGGCCAGAGACCCCCGTATGCTGAGGTGGGTAGAGCTTATGGCTCGTACAGGCAGTGGCAGAGTCAAAGTGAAGTTTGATGCTGTATTTTTTCGCTGGTTGAATGACTAGATCCTCATGATTGAGGATTACGCATATGCAAGTACTAATTTCAGGGGTGACCCTGATCTACCACTTCCACCTGGTGCGTAGTAGGGGGATATTGGTAAGAAACAAGACTCTAAAATGTTGACTGTATTTTTTGTATTTTCATGTTTAATGTTTTTTATGAGTAGTAATAAGACCTAAATTTTCTCATGTAGATGTTGGTAGCAACATGACTTAGGGGATCATCCCCAATGGATAGGTGAATGGGAGCTTGGTTTGTTCACCGAGGTGATGACCAACTGGGAGAGTTAGAGGAGAACCTGGAGAGGTTAACCCTATATATATCAGATGCATCTATTGATGACCTCCCGATGAGGTACCAGAGGCACACTGCGGGACTGCCATGCCATTTCATTTGACTGCTACGTAGAGTAGCACGGGCTATCATGTGTTATCATGATCATCACTGGATGGTGTCTTGCATGATGAATTGCTGAAATCTGAGATAGCTTTAGGATTTTTTATGATGTTGTATTTTCCTGAAAGCCATAGTGCTTTAGACGAGGTCTCATGACCACATTTTTGTAAAAAACACTTTATATATATATATACAGACTTATTACTGGTGTTTATATGTCTCAAATGGAAATTATATTTACATGAGTTTTATGTGTCATTTACAGTTTATTTTACAATGAACCATGTTTATTTTACAAGTTATGAATGGGTGATATACCAGTCTAGGATGTAGTTTTCTAACGAATCAGCAACCGTATTATCTGACCTAGGGACATGCCTGTAAGTAATACACTCGAATTACCTTTATAATAAACACACTCTCCGAAGTAAACGAAGAAGTATAGGATTTCTGATGGCATAAACATGGTTCAGATGACAAACCACTAATTGTGAATCCATAAATACTACCAAGTCATTAATGTTTCGAGATGCAGTCTCAGTCAGTAGACCTATAACTGCTTAATACTCATCTATGTTGTTGGTAGCGGGACCAATGAAAACCGCTCCTAAACGGATAAGGTCATGATCTGGGGAATAGAGAACCCAAGCAGCTGAAGCAAGGTTCAGGGTATGATGGCAAGCACCATCAACAAAACTATAAAAAACCATCTGATCTGCATAACCAAACATGGCATAAACAATTTGGACACTAAACTCAACACCATACTAAATCAAGACACAACACACTAAAAGCCAATAATATACATATATACAAGGTACCATACAAAATTGATTTAAGCATAGTACCTCTTCAGGTACAACCCATTGCAAGGTTTCCCAAAGGGTATCCCATAATAATCTATGAGCTCGTAAGCTCCTTTTTCTAAAACTTTGTTGATGACAAAGGGACCATACCACATTGACTCAAACTTCCCTTTACCTAGTTTATCGTGTCTCTGATCGTAGGTCAAAACTAGGTCACCTTCATTGAAAGCCAGAGGTTGAACAGATTTATCATGATAGGCCTTGATGTGTTTCTTATGTGCCTCATTAGCTAAGGCAACATCTCTTCTAGTTTCGTCAAGATTATTCAGGTATAGAAATCTCTCTTCCTCGGTGGAAGTGTTTGGTAGAAGTTCTACTACAAGTTTTAGTGATGGAATTTGACATTGGATAGGAAGGAAAGCTTCTAGTCCATAAACTAACTGGAATGGTGTGAAACCAGTCACTGTTTTTACCGAAGTCCTGTAAGCCCAAATGGAGGAAAAGAGAGTGAGGTGCCAGTTGGATTTATGGTCTCCAAACATCCTCCGTAGCATATTTTTTAAAACTTTGTTAATGGCATCAACCTGACCATTATCCTACAGACAGTAAGGTGTTTAGTTTTCATGGAGAAAATCCAACTTGGTACTCAACTTGGTCATCATCTAATTTCGGAAATGTGATCCGTGGTTAGTGACAATAGACCGTGGGACTCTGAACCTAGCTATCACATGATTAAATAAGAAGAGGGCGACAGTCTTACCATCCTATGCATATGTAGGTATAGCCTCAGCCCATTTTGTGAAGTAATCAATGGCTACGATGATGTAACCATGCCCCTCGGCAGAGGTAGGCTTACAATGCATAAAATCAATTCCCCATCTAGAAAAAGGGCCAATTGCAATGACGGGGTGTAAAGGAGCAGGGTGGGTGCACTTTTTCGGATAGAAGTGTTGGCAGGGTGGGAATTTCTTAACAACCTCATGACAGTCTTTGAATATTGAAGGCTAGAAATAGCCAGCACGAAGGATTTTCTGGGTCATAGCCATCCTAGAAAGATGATCGCCACATGCTCTAGTGTGGAAATCATTAAGGACCTGTTCAACCTCTTCATGTGTAAGGAATCGTCAGATAATGGAATCGATACCATGTCTATACAACGTATCATTTAAGATAAGGTAGTTTTTCACGTGGTGACAGATACGACGATGATCGTCACAGGATATGTTGAGCTGAAATCTTTGAGTTTGGAGATAAATGATTAAATCTCCATATCATGGGTTAGTTGTGCCTATCAAGAACACAAATTCATCCAGAAATGAATCACTGGGCTTGGTATCTATCGAATCATAGGGAAGGTCACACATTAGCTCTACAAAGACCAAGTATTTCTTTGAAGTGGCCTTGGAAAACTCAAGGTCAAATTCCTGTAGGATGACTATCTAACGCAAATATTTTCTCCCTAGCACCTAACGAGTCAGGATGTAGTACATAGGGTTTTGATCTACAAGTATCGTGGTAGTGCGAAGCAGGATGTAGTGACGGAATTTCTGAATAGCAATGACAGTAGCCAATGCTAAGTTCTCCACACGCAAGTATTGGGTTTCAGAATCAATAAGATTCTTACTGGTGTAATATATCATGTGCTCCGAACCATTGGGATCTTCGTGTGCTAAAACAATTCCAATGGTAGTAGTGTAGGTAGCAACATACACAAGAAAATCCTTTGAATAATCTGGGGGGTGTATCATGAGTGAATGAGTCAGAGTGTGCTTGAGATTATCAAAGGATCATTGGGCTTGGTCATCCCAGAAGAATGGACTGTTCTTCTTTAGGAGACGCATATAACCATGTGTTTTCTTAGCAAAATTGTAAATGAAACGACGGAGAAAGTTTACCTTCCCTTTCAAACCTTGGAGTTCAACAAGATTTGTTAGGGCAGGTAGGGCCAATATAGCGTCAATCTTCAACGAATCTATCCATATGCCATCCTTAGAAACCACAAAGCCAAGAAGATGTCCTGTCTCAATGCAAAAAACAAATTTGTGTGGATTGAGCCGTATGTTATAATGACGACATCTCAAAAAAATGTCTCTAAGATGCCTAGGGTGGTCCTCCCATTGCTATGAATGTGCTGGGAGATAGTCAAGGTACGACTCCATAATGTTTTTAATATCGTGAAACGCATAGTAGATGGCATGCTGGAATGTAGCTCCGACGTTCTTAAGGCTAAAAGGTAACTTATTATAGGAAAAATTTCCCCAAGGGAATATAAATTCCATTTTGTGCTGATCAATGGGAAACATATCAATCTGGTTATAGCCATAAAATCCATCCATGAATGAGAAGATAACACTTCCAGAACAGTTGTCGATAATTTGATCGATATGTGAAGTTAGAAAATTGTCTTTGCGACAAGCTTTGTTCAGGTCCCAGAAATCGATGCAGACTCTAATGGTGCCCTGGTTTTTGTTCACAGGGACAATGTTTGATACCCATTCCATTAGGGGTATAGGATAAATAAATCCTTCCTTCATAAGTTTCTCTACTTCGACTATAATAGCCGCAGCCTTTCGGGGATGGACTTGACGTAATTTATACCTGACAGGTTTTGCTGTGGGATAGGTTTTATTTTCGTGAACCATGATAGACGGGTCTATCTCAGGCATTTCTTCATAAGTCTAGGAAAAAATATCTCAGAATTCTTTGAATAATGTTCTATATTCTTCAGTTTCTTCTATTGAGCAGTTCTTCCCTACATGAACATGCTCAATGGTTTCGTGTTTGACTGATATGTCAAATAGGGTTGTCTTAGTAATTTTGCATAAGTTTCCTTCGGATTTTGTATTTTGCAACAATACAAGTGTTTGCGTATGGGTGACAATATCGGTACTGATAAGTGTTTCCGGGTCAAAACCTACTGAAGTGGCGTTGGGAAGAAAAGAATATCGATGATGATGATCTTCCCATACGGCTTTTGTCTCACTCATAATCTCCATAATGGAATCATCTAAAGGAAATGTCTGTGTAAGATAATCTAGAGTAGGAAGAGAAGGTTCCAACCAATAAGGCAGGTGGTAAGGATCCGAAGCCACGAGATGAAGGTCATCAACATGGTTATTGGAAATGGATTGGATAGCATCATACATTTCTTCGTGTGGGCCAAGCGAGGGCGACTCAAATATCTCTTTTCCCTTAGCACTAAAGCCAGTTGTGGAAATCATATTTACTATCACCATTTTTGTACTAAGAGGGGCTAATGGAAACACACCCATGAGGGTGGAGTATTTTAGCATACCTATCCCAATTGATTGCTAAGGAGGAGGGGACTGACCTAGCATAGTGATGTTACTCACCATAGGGGTTCTAACATATGGCGTGCAAAAATCAAGTTGATCAATTGTCACAATCTTCCCCATATGCAGAAATTGAAGAGTTCTAAATACTGTCGAAGCGACAACGGTCATAGCGTAAAACCAATTCCTCCCCAATAGAATATTGTAATCTAATGGGGCATCGACTACTTCCACCTGAATGGAAACAGCTTTACCCCCAAGCTCGACAGATAATGCTAGAAATAGACCATGGGGTTGAAAACCTCGTTTGTCAAAATATTTCAAGGTAGTAGGCGATTTCATAAACTCAGGAGAACCAATGGCTCTCCAACAAGCTATAGACAAGACTGATGTCGAAGATCCTTCATCCATGATGGCCTGATGGACCTTTCTCCCAACTACTTTCAAAGCAATTTGGAACGTGAGTTGGTGAGGCAGTCTATACTTATAGTTATGTACATTGAAATGAATCAAATTGGTATTATCTGGGTCTAATGCCCCCAAAGCTGTTAGCAAGTTTTTACGTTGTGTTGGAAAACTTTGGAGTACCTCAAGCCTGGTAGACATCGCACAAGGTGCCTAAGCTAGATCTTCAACAACATTATATAATTGTGTAGCTCAGGCATTGGGATTGAAAACTGACTTTCTGAGGGTAGCCTTAGGTTGTCATAAAATTAAATCAAGATTAGGTTTTTTTATCACAAGAGGGTCATTAGACAAATATGGGGGAGAACTAGTAGAAGGAGCTTTATCAGAAGAAGGGTTTTCATCTTTTTTCTCTACTAGCTTGTCATAATATTGACTACGGTTACTAAAACTGATGGTATCAGAAGACATCATTCTGATTTCTTCCTTGGAATTGGAGGCTCCCTAATTAGGCATGTGGTCTATCAGTTGTTCTTAACAGGGAAAAGGATCGGTAAGAACTGTTGGTGTGGGGTTACTTCTAAAAAATTTACTGAACTCGTCATGATGAGGAAATTCTTTGGTGAAGTGATATCCTCCACACAATAAGCAAGGATATTTGGATTTCCTCTTCCCTTTATCATTCTCGTTGGTTGTTGGTTTAGGATTCTCCTGTTGGTTCCCAGGTTTTTAGTTTTTACCTTTTCCATTTTTAGTATTGCTGGGTACCTGTTAACTTTGGATGGAATTCACCTCGGTGGAAACCATAGGAGTCGAAGGAGTTGTGGTAGAATCATTTGTTTGCTTGGTAGGCTTGGTTGTCAATGAGGGCTGGATTGAACCAACCACCCCATCAACAGGAGTCTCTGTTGGTGGCTAAGCGGGATATTTTTTGGGGTGAGGAGCTTGCCGAATTAGGTCATACAACATTCCAGATTGGGAATAGACCAAATCCAGGTACTGAGCGTGACTAATATCCTTCTCTTCAGTAATAGCACTACCCATAGCCACATCTCAGGCAATAGGAGGCAACAATGAATTAGTGAACCAATCAACTAGGATTTGGTCCGAGATGGGATCTTTAATGAGTCTTCTCCACCTTCTCCACTCGTGGATATGATCCGATATATGCGTGGAGGTGTTTTGACAGAGTCAAGTTAAAATATCTGTACCCATTTCATAACGAATGGGTTGTTGAAAGTGTGTAAGGAAAATAGTTTCCATAGAGATAAAGTCCACAAACGAATGTTGTGGAAGTTCAATGTACCATTTCACAACCGTACCGGTCAATGTGCTCTGGAAGAGTCATAAACAAATAGAATCATCCATTAGGGAGTTCGAGGAACACCATAGGTGGAAGGTCATAGCATGGTTTTTGGGATCATCTCCTTGCATTCCATCAAATTTTGGAATGTCTGATGGCAACTTTACCAAAATTGTGGGCCACGAAGGGTTGTGTCGAATGGGGTCATTTTTCAATTTGGACAAATCAGGTAAGTCCAAAGTCACTAGGAAAGGTAACTGGTGATTGGGTTCCACATAATGGTAGTATTGATAAGGCATGTATCCACCAGTAGGACCATATGTTGACTGGTATATAGGTTGATGAAATGGTTGGTGAGATGATCCTCCCAAAGATCCACCTGAAGGGGTTTGACCGCTAGGACCACCAAGGCCATTTGGCCCTCTTGGACCTCTGAGACAACTAGGACCATCGAGACCACCAAGACCTCCATGACCACTAAGAGGAGGACCTCCAGGACCTCCAGGACCACTAGGAGGAGGACTACCAAGACCTCTAGGACCACTAGGAGGAGGACTGCCAGGACCCCCTAGACCACTAGGAGGAGGACGGCCAGGACCTCCAAGACCACCTGGAGGAGGACCTCCATAAGGTGGTCCTCCTGTACCTCCAATAGTATGAATAGTTATTCCTCCTATTGCTGGTATCTAATACCGGTTGGCTTGCCCCCACAGTGTAAAATTAAGTATTCCCAGGGTAAGGAATTCTAGTACTGTAAGGAATTCCTGTAGGGGAAGGTTGATAATTCATATTCCCTATAGGTACTTGATTTGTTGGGTAACCATAACCCCATGAGATTTAATTAACTACAAGTTGTGCCGCTAAGGGCTGACTTGAATTTAAAGGAGGGTTTACCATATTTGTATTGCTAGGAGGAACATACACTGCAGATTGTCCTGCAGTAAAGGTCTATCTATTATTAGTATAAATTCTACTAGTAGGTAATGTAGGTCGTGCTGGGGGTTTCCCCCCGGCCTTACAAGGTACATACACTATTGGAATTGAAGGTTTCCCCCTAGCCATAGAAATTACGGGGTGACTAGAGACAAACCTAGAATTCAAAACTATAGGAGTAGAATTATAGGTTTGACCTGGATTGTGAGAAGTCTCACCATATGCAAGATGACCATCAATGAAAGCTCTATTTTCGGCCATAGGCCAAGGATCTGTATTACAGGGTAATATAGCTGATATAGATTCAGTATGAGGTGCAGGTGCGGCCAAAACTCTGTCTAGCCTATGCATTCTCTCTTGAAAATATCGTGCATGGTGAATAGATGCTTGGATTTGTCTATATTCTTCTTCACCTGGAGAAGTTTGTTTAAGAGAGGTTCTATTAACCCCAAATGAGGAAATGGCCTGACCCATGGAAGTTCTCCAAAATGGAGAATTCGTGCCATATTCAAGTGCATCATGACTATCAGTATGACCTTCCATATGCAGATGAAAGGAAGTATCAGCCATAGGAGGCTATTGAGCCAAGGGATTAATATAAGAAGTGAATTGGTCTCCACTTTCTACAACTATATTTTCTTCCTCATGGGAACTAGTTGCAGCTCCTTGGTCGATGGCTTCCATTGGACTTTCTCTTGTAACAAGAGGAAAATCAGGTGGTAAGCCCTGATTCCTTTTGGATCATCTCAACTAAAACTTATCCAAATTGTATCAGTTACTAAACTAACCTAGGGTCTCAAAAACTAAGAAAAATCACACAAAAACTTCTCCTACTCAAGCTACAGGCCACAAGCAAACTTAAGTGATAGGATAGGCTCAAAATAGTCGGTCTCTCACCAGGATTGTCAAGCAGGTGCAACTCGCGATATACTCAAGGTATGTGCGTAGTAGTCTCCCCGAGTGTTGTTCTCAGTGTATTGCTCCAAACAAGATGGCCAAAGGGTTTTTCTCAGTTGGATAAGGAATCCTAGTAGGGTATCCTGATATACGCAAGGTATGTGGGAGTGTTGGGGCACGCACCCTAATGGTCCTTAAGGTGGGTAACTCCGCGGAGTTATGGGAGTTTGTAAGCGGAGTTACGACTCAAAATAGTCTTAGGGGTGTCGGGGTTGAGTAAAAACATTCTTTTGTAATAAACCCATGGTTTAAGTCCAGGGTTTAGGGTTCGAGGTGCCCATGGTTTAAGCCCATGGTTTTGTAATAAGTGCACTATAAATAAGCACTCTTGTAAAGAAGTCAGTTTAGGCTTTTGATGTAAGATGAATTGATGCAAAGCTAAGGCTTGTTTTGTAAGAAGGTTAAGTCCCAGCTGTGTGTGCAGAGGGTTTTGGGTGATTAAGGAAATTTGCAGCTATGTGCATAGAGGCCTGCAGCTGTGTGTGTGGCTTTAAGGACTTGAAAGGATCTGCAGTTGAGTGCACAGATCAGAACTATGGTTTTAGTAAAGAGTTGAATAAAACACAGTTCTATGGACGTAGCCCCTACACTTGGGGTGAACCACGTTATATCTGGTGTTGTGATTCTTGTATTGTTTTTGTTATGTTCTTTTATGCATTAATAAACATATATCTGATAAATAAGATCACTGCTAACTTAATAACTTCACTGTTAATTCCCAGTAAAGGGTTAAGCAAGTCACAGTCTGTTTATTTAGCTGCGAAGTTATATACGTGAATGTTAAATCTCTGTGTTATATGAATATAAGTTATTAAAGGCTAAAGGTAAAGTAATATCCCTCTTTTGCTTGCAGAAACCTGATTCTGCGGCATCCCATAGTTGTTTCGGGTGAGACTGCAACCTATTCGCAGGTTGTTGCCAAAAGGGCCAACACTATGGGTCTTTTGTTGGTGCGAAGTTAACGGTATAAAGCCCGGGTCTGCGGTTCAGCCCAACAAATTGGTTCTGTTGCTGGTTGAAGTCAGTATCTGCTCAAGAGGGGTTTACGTCGTACCTCGAGGGCTATGTTCTGGAGACCCTCTGTGAAGGAAATCGGTGATTGGATTGATGAGACTTATCTGAAATTCGCTGAGCAAGAGAACAAAGATCCGCGTCATAGTGCAAACGAATTTTTACAAAGGTATGTTTTTTGTGACGTTTATGAAATTTACTTTGGTAGTATCCACATAGAGTTGCACCAGTGGTTATCCAGGTTAACAGAGTGAAGGATGAACTTCTAAGAACGTCAGTTTCCTGATTGGACCCCCGCAAGAATTAATATACTGAAAAGGGTGAACAACAAGATATCCCCCTCTGTTGATTTCTGGACAACGCGAACCCTTGAAGCATTTGTGATGGAGTTTGCCATCGACACGAGTACTTCCTTTAGTGAAGTTGAGCGGCAGTTTTTCAAAGGACCAAGGGGTAATTTTTTGAATTCATTTAGTTTGAGAATTAAAATGCTATTAGCTGAAAAAGGTATATTGCTAATTGAATCAGACTGTTAGATTTAGTATTACTAACCTATGCTTACAAGTGAAAATACCTTCGACGAGCAAAGTGGTTTGCTGCGAAGTGGAAAAAGGTACAAGAGATATTTTGGATCCTATTCCTAGGCTCAGCATACCGAGTATTCCCCTGTAAATCCCATAGATTGAGAACCCGAAGAAACCCCTTCTGTTGGAAACCCTCCGGTAACCCCACAGCGAAGATTTATTATTCCTGAGAACCCGTCGCAGTCTGAAAGTCAACCTAGCCCGAGTATTCCTGTCGTAGGTCAGTCTACCCCAGTAAGTTCCTCCCCGCCTACTTCCAGTCCCCCTCCCTCCCCCCCTAGACCCGCGATGGCCCATATGAATGATGACATTAAGCTCCATGTTTTCAAAGGAACTGGATCAGAGGATCCAGAACAGTTCTGGTGTTTATGTGAAGCAGTGTAGACTGCTAAGACCATTATGGATCAAGATACAAAAAGAGCGTAGCTGGTTACTTCTTTCAGAGACCGTGCTTTGACCTGGTTCATGAAGTTTTCCAGCACTCAGAACCATGCATTGGCTGATATAAAAGCAGAAATGATAAAGGAATTTAAGAAGCCAAAATCAGAGTCGCAGTGTATCACTGAATTGAAAGAGATTCAGCAGAGGCACGGTGAATCAGTGTGGGACTTTGATCAAATATTCAAAGTTCTTCTAGACCAAGTCAGTTTCCCCATTGTACCTACGCAGCATAAAGAATGGTTCATTGCAGCGTTGCTACCGCATATCAAAACTCCACTCACGCAACAGAAGGTTGCTGACCAACAGGAGGCTCTGGAAATAACAATAAAGCTTGAAACCACTCCTGTCGAAGACAATTCTGGTATTTCTTAGATCCAAGCGCAGTTGGCAGTGATGGCTCTTGAGCTTTGTGATATGAAGAAATGAAAAACCGGTCGTGAAGAGGTTTGGTGTACACAATGTCGAACAGAAGGTCATGACAAGGAATAGTGTCCTGTGGTAAGAAACTACCTGAATACTAGTGCACCAAACCCATTCAGCCCTACTGTTCTATATTGTGAGATCTGTCGGACAACTGGCCAGCATCGACCTGAAGACTACTATCTTCTGCAGAGGTATGTGCAAGTCCCTAAGAACCCTTATTGTAAGTTCTGTAAATCGGTGGGACACAACGAAGATGAGTGTCACAACTTTGACCTAATGAGAGAACGAACTTACGACACTTATCGGGTACAAAATGATTGATAGAGCAATGATGGCTATGGCTACTGTGGTGGTGCATCAGGTAGAGGTGATTTTGGAGGTCGTGGTCGAGGTGGTATGGCCAGAAGAGGTCGAGGCCAGGTTGTGTGTTACAACTGTAACCAGGCTGGACATCTAGCGAGAGACTGTCAGAACCCAACTATGACATGTCAGTATTGCTGAGCAGTAGATCATGTGATCGAGCTATGCCCGCAGTTGATAGCTAAAATTTAGGAAAGAAACAGTGTGCCTACTCAGAATATTTAGATGATTTCCATCAAGAAAAGACCTGCCCCAGCCATTCATGTTGTTACCCGGAGTGGTGCTATGACGGAAGTACAAAATAAGGAGCAACAGCCTGATGAGGCTTGGGTTCGTAAGGCCCCAATGAAAGTCCCAGCATTTGATATCAAAAGAGAACAACAGACATTCATGGAAGCCAAGCGATATTTTGCTGCTCCTAGCACATCGGTAGCACCTGTGCAACAACATCAGCAGCAGTCGTAGACGCAAGAAGCTTCGACAGACAAAGTAAGTATAATGTCTTTCTTTTTACAGAGTTGTCTGAAGCTCCTAAGAAATCGAAATGCTTTAAGTGAGTTGCAGAAAGTTATTGCTTCCTACGTACCCCAGCAAAGTTCTGGTCAGGCAAAAGCTGTTAATAGAGTCAGGAGAACTGGCAGGGAAATGAGATTGAATGTTCAGATAGGAGACTATGATATGACTGATGTTATCTTGGACCTAGGATCAGAGGTAAATGTCTTAACTAAGAAAACTTGGGAACAAATAGGAAAACCTACCCTTGATTGGTCCCCTATACAATTGAGATTAGCCAATCAGCAGAAGATTGTGCCCCTAGGACGCTTCCCTAATGTCCCAGTAGATATTGATGGTGTCTGTACTGTAGCAGACTTCGAAGTTATTGAGATCATTGATGACAGCAACCCCTATCTAGCACTACTAGGTATTGAATGGGTAATAGATCATGATGCAGTAATCAACTTGAAGAAGAGACAGATGAATTTCGAAGGGAAA
>LPNX010912177.1:846940-882904 GCA_001517045.1 Pseudotsuga menziesii | reverse complement strand
ATGAAGACCAGGATGTTTTGGACCACATCTACAATATCACAGTGAAGGAAGAAGATTATGTTGCTCCTACTGCCGAAGGTATCATGGATTGGCAATGTGACAGCTCCTGCATGACAGATTCAGATGATGGCCTAGAGAATTGGTAGAATAGACTGTATGACCTACATGGCCATCGATGTGCCAGAATTACCAAGTCTCTGAGAGTCATAGTCCCATTGGATCCTTCTCAAGGAGAGAGATACACAAAGCCAGTAAGAGATGAAGACCAGGATGTTTTGGACCACATCTACAATATCACAGTGAAGGAAGAAGATTATGTTGCTCCTACTGCCGAAGGTATCATGGATTGGCAATGTGACAACTCCTGCATGACAGATTCAGATGATGGCCTAGAGAATTGGTAGAATAGACTGTATGACCTACATGGCCATCGATGTGCCAGAATTACCAAGTCTCTCAGATGGCTTGGCTCACAAACAAGAACCTTACCTGTCTTTGATGGTTTGACAGACCCAGAAGAGTTTATTGTGCAGTTCTTAGAACAGGTACCAGACTCATAGAAAATGGACACTCTGGATTCAGCATTCAGAGCCACAGCCGCCAGATGGTGGAATGGTCACAAGAAGTACATTCATAGTTGGGAAGCATGCCAGAAGTCCCTTTACCTAAGATTCAAGGACCAACCTCAGGAGGTGCGAAGCAGGTTTAATGGTAAGACTAGTCCTCAGGGACATTTGGAGCAATGCTACGAGGCATGGAAGCATGTACCTTGTGAAGAATGGGTACATAGGTTTGTGCACACCCTGGAACCCATAGCAAAGAATGGGTATGTGGAGGTCGAGCTTCACCACGGTACTATAAGTTGGGATTGTCTTGTTGATAGTTTTGTGCTGACATTTTCTATTAATGAGGTTTCTCCTGCTTTGGATGCAGCTGTTAGGTTGATCCATACTAAAGTATTTGATGATCAATAAATAGCAGAATACCAACCTAATTGGAAGGCACAGGAATCCAATGCAATAGAATGCTACAACCTCGCAATTGATGAGGATGACGATGCACATAACATTAACATTCCTGAGTCAAAAGGACACTGCGAAGTACATGGACCAGCAGTTGAGGCACTTGAAGTGACTTAACCCCTGAAGACGCGGACTGTAAACATTGGGTCAAAAGAAAACCCTAAGTATGCTACCATTGGAGATTATTGGGATGATGAAATGCTAAGCAAGGTGACCCAAATTCTCCATGAATATCAGGATCTATTTCCAACAAAGTTCTTAGAGATGAAAGGTATCCTTGGGGATATAGGAGTGATAAAGATCCCTTTGAAACCTGATGCGAAGCCTGTGAAACAACGCCCTTATAGGCTGAACCCTAAGTATAAGGAAAAAGTCCGAATGGAGCTGGATAAGATGCTTGCTGTAGGAATCATTGAGCCTGTTGAAGAGTCTGAGTGGGTCAGTCCCATGGTGGTGCAAGAAAAGAAGACTAAGGGAGAAATCAAAATCTGTGTCGATCTGAGGAAGCTGAATGATGCCTGTTTGCATGATCCTTTCCCCACTCCCTTTACAGATGAAGTTTTAGACAATGTGGGAGGTCAAGAAGTGTACTCTTTTACTGATGGATTTTCAAGTTACCATTAGATTCGAATTGCTCTAGAAGATCGACATAAGACAACCTTCGCTACAGAAATGGGATCCTTCCAGTATACAGTTATGCCCTTTGGATTGAAGAATGCACCTGCCATGTTTTCTAGAGTAGTCATCTCTTCTTTTAAGGAATTCATACATAAATTCTTAGAATTTTATTTTGATGATTGGACTATCTTCGGGTTAGTAAAAGACCACATAGCTAGTTTAATAATTATGTTGGACAAATGTAGACAGCATCATATTTCCTTGAACTTGAAAAAGTGTATCTTCTGTGCCCCCTTTGGAATTCTGCTAGGTCATATTGTTTGTAAGCAAGGATTGATGATGGATCATGTGAATATAGCCATTATTGTAAACCTGCCACCTCCGAAGTCTGTTAAACAACTACGCACTACGCTTGGTCATACTGGTTATTACAGGAAATTCATTAAAGGATATGCTCAGATAAGAGCCCCTATGGAAAAGCAGTTGAAGAAAGATATTAGGTTTGAATGGACACCTGAGTGTCAAGCAAGCTTGGATATTTTGAAGGAAAAGATGGTAACTGCCCCTATCTTAGTATTCCTCGATTGGAATAAGGAGTTTCATGTGCATGTCGACACATCCTCCATTGCTCTGGGAATAGTATTGGCTCAGTCAGGTGAAGGTAATATCGATCACCCTATTTATTTTGCAACTAGAAAACTATCCACAGCAGAAAAAAATTATACTACTACAGAATGAGAAGGTTTAGCTATGGTGTATGCATTACAGAAGTTTCGACATTATCTGTTAGGATCTCATTTTAAGATGTTCACTGATCACTCTACTTTGAAGTATTTGGTTAACAAACCTGTGTTAGGTGGAAGGATATGCAGATGGTTGATTCTGTTTCAGGAATAAGACTTTGAGATCATTGTCAAACCTGGATGACTAAACCTAGGTCCTAACCACTTGTCGAGGCTCAAGTCAGGAGAAGAGCCCATTAGCTTGGACGAAGGTCTTCCTGATGCCCAGTTGTTTTCCATCCAAATGGTTGATGATTATTTCCAGGATATTGTTTAGTATTTGTCTACAGGTTTTGCAACAGTCAAAATGACAACACAGTAGAAGAAACAACTGGTGGTTAGAGAAGCCGACTTTACCTTAATAGCAGGACAGCTATATAAGATAGGACTAGATGAAATATTGTGCAGATGTGTTCTGGAGCATGAAAAGCCATTAATTTTGGCTGAGGTACACTCTGGCGCAGCAGGAGGTCATTACGCAGGAAAAGCTACAACATAAAAGATTATGACAGCCAGATTGTGGTGGCCCACAATTCATAAGGATGCAAGAGAATATTGCCACAGCTGTGACATTTTTCAGAGGACAGGCAAACCATCCAGGAGGGATGAGATGCCTTTAGTTCCGCAGGTAACTTTACAACCCTTTGATAAATGGGCTATTGATTTTGTTGGACCTATCAATCCTCCTGCAAAGAAATCCGGAGCAAGATACATTATCACAGCAACTGACTACCTTACTCGTTGGGCCGAAGCTCAACCAGTCAAGACCTGTAGTGCTACTACAGCCGTGAAGTTTATCTTCGACAACATCTTGTCAAGATTTGGGGTCCTAGAATTCTTATGAGTGATCAAGGATCACATTTCCTAAATAAGACTATTGAAGCATTGACTGAAGAATTTCAAGTATATCATCAGAAGAGTACTGTCTATCATCCTCAAGCAAATGGAACTATCGAAGCCTTTAACAAGATCCTTGAACACGCCTTGATGAAGGTTTGCAATGCTAATAGAAATGATTGGGACCTTCGAATTCTAGCAGTACTATGGGCTTATAGAACTACCTGCAAGAAGTTGACAGGCCATACACCTTTTAGGCTGGTTTATGGACAAGAAGCAGTCATGCCCATGGAGTACATCATACCTAGCCTTAGAATATCTACTTTTACAGAGATGGATGACCCAGATATGATGAAAGAAAGGTTGGCACAGATACTAGAACTTGAAGAGGACAGATTCATTGCAGGGTTCCAGCAGCAAGTTTAGAAAGCTAGAGAAAAGGCATGGCATGATAGACACATCAAGAAGAAGCAGTTCCAGCAGGGTGATCTTGTGCTCCTATATGACAGCAAATTCATGAAATTCTCGGGTAAGTTCAAGACACATTGGAAAGGACTATACATAGTGCAGAAAGTTATTGATGGTGGCGCAGTCCAGTTAGCTAAATTGAATGGAGAAATTTTACCTTCCATGGTGAATGGAAGTAGGTTAAAGAAGTACAGGGACAAACCGGGACCCCTTGATCAGGAGTAATAGCATGAAGGACAGTCTAAGTACCAAGAACAGTTGGAATTGGCTACTAGACTCTAATGAAGCTGTTCTCAAAGCTACGAAGTGCTGAAGACTGTCAAAGTCTGAAGGTTGAAGTTTGGTTGCCGTATAGGTCAGGATGGGTTGAAGGTGCATATTGTGTCAAAGGTACTTATCAAGGTGAAGTTGAAGTTAGTAGTTATGTCAAAGATCAAAGGTTTGTCGCAGCCTAGAATGTGACGGATGGGACAAACTACACTCAGCGGCGACGGCACGAGAACTGCCCTAACTGTTTGCAATGATGAGATTTTGGGAGAATCTGGCGCCGTGTGGACATGATTTCTACCACTCCATCAGATTCAACATCATTAATGCACCATGATGACAGATTCTGTTGCGGGATTCTATAAGACGCTACACCGGCCTGCGACTCCTGCATTGTGCATCTCTTTGAGTTTCTTCAGTTAGAACTATGTCGAATGATCGTGAAGTCCAGGAGTTATTACGATTGGTCAGGGAGAGAGCTCTGTTGAATCTTCTGAGCAATCCACCCGTGCAGCCATGTTCGACCAAGGCACAAAGAAAGGCAGAATTTTGCTCTAAGAGGAAGGAAGAAAGGCAGAAGTGCACTCTAATTCGCACGAAGAAAAGCACCGGTCTTCACAGGAAGCCTATGAAACATCCCAAGATGTATCCTCCTGGTTTGGCAGAACCGAGGTGGCTGTTTGTCTTATGCACCTTGACACACAATTCTAGGGACCCTAAGTTGTGGATGGTCAAATGTTCGGCAAGCAGATTGAAGGATGGGGTCGCTGATAGATCCATAAGGCCTTAACCAGCATAAATATTACGAAGGAAAGAAACAAGCAGCCAACAACCGCATATATGGCTTCAAGCAAGTAGCGCACTATGTTCGCTAGCAATATTCTACCACCAGAAAAGCAGCTGAGTGTCCTGGGATGGGACACTGGTGAGTCTTAGGGGCCTGTTGGGGCGCGCACCCTAACGGTCCTTAAGGTGGGTAACTCTGTGGAGTTATGGGATTTTGTAAGCAGAGTTACGACTCAAAATAGTCTTAGGGGTGTCGGGGTTGAGTAAAAACCTTCTTTTGTAATAAACCCATGGTTTAAGTCCAGGGTTTAGGGTTTGGGGTGCCCATGGTTTAAGCCCATGGTTTTGTAATAAGTGCACTATAAATAAGCACTCTTGTAAAGAATTCAGTTTAGGATTTTGATGTAAGATGAATTGATGCGAAGCTAAGGCTTGTTTTGTAAGAAGGTTAAGTCCCAGCTGTGTGCGTGGATGACCTCTGCAGCTGTATGCGTAGAGGGTTTTGGGTGATTAAGGAAATTTGCAGTTGTGTGCACAAAGGCCTGCAGCTGTGTGTGTGGCTTTAAGGACTTGAAAGGATCTGCAGCTGAGTGCATAGATCAGAACTGTGGTTTTAGTAAAGAGTTGAATAAAACACAGTTCTGTGGACGTAGCCCCTACACTTGGGGTGAACCACGTTATATCTGGTGTTGTGGTTCTTGTGTTGTTTCTGTTATGTTCTTTTATGCATTGATAAACATATATCTGATAAATAAGATCACTACTAACTTAATAACTTCGCTGTGAATTCCCAGTAAAGGGTTAAGCAAGTCACAGTCTATTTATTTAGCTGCGAAGTTATATATGTGAATGTTAAATCTCTGTGTTATATGAATATAAGTTATTAAAGGCTAAAGGTACAGTAATATCCCTCTTCTGCTTGCAGAAACCTGATTCTGCGGCATCCCATAGCTGTTGCGGGTGAGACTGCAACCTGTTCGCAGGTTGTTGCCGAAAGGGCCAACACTGTGGGTATTTTGTTGGTGCGAAGTTAACGGTATAAATCTCGGGTCTGCTGTTCAGCCCAACAGGGAGCTCAAATTGGTAGTAGTGTTGTCTAATGCAAAACCGTTCACAAGGGGCCTTTTGATATACAATTGAGTACGTGAAGTACCTTTCTATATACCTTAAGGGTAGGTGAAAGGATGTTCGATATACTGATGGTACGTGGAAGAACTACGCAAGTCCCGAGATGTAGTGCGGACAAAGTAATGACAGATCCTACGTTTTATGATGCCCGAACACGTCTCTAACTTATCACTCAAATTTCTATACAATTTTAGACCTATAACTACCGTTAATTTTATTTTGAGTGGTTAGGTGAATGCATGAGCTTTTGACAGAAATATAAAGCCATGCAAATATGAAATGCAGATAATTTCACTTTACTTTTCAACACATTCCTACCTATGGAAAGGAGAGAGTATTTTCCTTTCAATTTTTCATTTTTGAAACCAAAAAAAAATTCCCAAACCACTACACTAAACCAAACTTTTTCCAAGAAAGAGAACAAGTAATCAAACTTCAAACCAATTTCAAAAGCAAGCAAAGTAAAGTAAGATCTCTTTTTCCTAAGAAGAAACACCAAACACACTCAAAAGGATAATCAATAATTTTTCAATTTTTCCTTTAAAAACTAGAAAGATCTAACTTAAAAGCACTAATATTTTTCTTTTGATGAGATAAACCTATGAAAGAAAGAGAAGAAAGATGGAAATCTAAAATCTAATGAGACTAATCAGAGGTCCAATAGTTTGTTCTCCAACAAAAATATAAATAACTATCAACAATTTTTTTTTGTTTTCGAAGTAAAAAAGAAGTCCTTCATAAAATTTTAACAAAAAAGGAAATAAGCTATCAATCAAGAAATTCTTTCTTTTTAGATTTGTCTAATCAATAAGACTGAGATCTAACTTATGCTAAGCTCTCAAACATCATTCCTTTCGAAAAAAACTCAAATCCAAGAAAGCAAAACAATGGAATGATGAATCTATGCTATCTCTTTGATTTCAACAAAACAAGCCTTTTACCACACCAAATTCAACACTCAAGCACTCAGATCTCTTCAATGAAAACCCAGACACTCAGAATTGAAAGTAATATAACCAATTTTTTTTGCAAAAAACTTTGAAAAAACAAGTTTAAAAAGACCCTCCTGGAACTGCTTCTAGAGGGTCACTGACAAAGCAGTTCTGCTCGAGCACCACTTCTCGATTTTTTCTTATAGGCGGTGGTACAACTCCCTGCTAATTGAGTCCAGGCAGTGGCACCGCTTCTTTCTTGCTTTCCATGCGTGGTTCCCTGTAGATATGCAAAACAAAAAAATGGCAAAAAAGCAAAGTTAGATCACTATGCAACTGGCATTCAAATCAGAAATTAACAGTATTTAAGGGCATAGAAGGTCAAAAAACTCATATCTAAGCAGATTTGAAGATACCAAACCAATAACCACTAGATAATCTAGTGGATCTAATTGAACTGGTGAAGAATGAGAGAATTGGATTTCAGACAAGTGTTTTGAAAAGACTAAGGAAGATCAGATCAGCTGAAGCTCTTCCCCAGTGGTGTCGTTAGATTTGTTCCTAGGAATTTTGTTGCACCTTTTGTGGAAAGAAGTTGTTCCTCTATTCTGAATGGTTCAGATTCAGGAAAAATGGTTCACAATAAGGTTGGAAGACTTTCCCTATAAATTACAGACACCAGGAATACAATATTTGATGGAGTGATGTGGTTCTTCTCTTATGATAAAAGGTCTCCAAGAATACACCTACAAAAACACATCAAACACACAAGAGATCAAAGATACCAAAACATCATCTATAGATCTATGTCAGTGACTAAGGAATATGACAATAATAAGCAATATTATAACATAACAAATATATGGGAAAGGAACTGACTTTACATCAATAAAATAAAGAAATAGTTTACAACCTATGCCTTAGTGTTGATATGCTCTCTCACAAAACCAACATCTTTTCCCCTAGCACAACTGAAACTTTCTGATCCCAATCAACTCACCGCACATTGCATACTTTGGTTAATGCATTCTCCAAAATCTTGTTGAAGGCTTCAACCGTTCCATTCGCCTAAGGATGATAGGGTGTCGTATTTCTATGCTGAATCTAGAACTCTGCAATAAACTCATCTATCATTTAAAAAAAAATGCATACCTTGGTCGCTTAGCAGAATTTTCGGGCAGTCGACTCTAGTCACCACGTTTTCAAATAAAAACTTCAACGTAGTCGTGGCGGTACAATATTTTATAAGTGTGGCTTCAACCCATCTTGTTAAGTTGTCTGTCACAGTGATAATGTAGCACATGTGAGTCTTCTTTCCAGGTGAACTGATCAATCCAAAAAAATCAACACCCACTTGTCAAATGCTTGAAGTGTTAACTGCGGTGCTAGTGTGATCTCGTCGCGTCTCGGCGGTTTTCCTGTCCTCTAGAAAACATCATAGCACAGAAAGAAGCTTAGTAGTGTCCATATTTATGGTTGGCCACCATAATCCAGCTTGCAATATCTTGCACACTGTTTCCTTTCTAGCGTAGTGTACTCCTGCGACACCAGCATGTGCTTCACTCATTACCCAATGTCGTTCATAGTTAAAGACATAACATCACAATATTTCATTAGGGCCCATATTGTATAAGTGTCCTGTAATCAATGTATAATAAGTGGCTTTGAGGACCAAATGTTTCTTTTGTACAGTGGTGAACCCTTTAGGTGCATATCTTGTGCTCAGGAAATGGATGACAACGTTAAAATCCTTAGTCTGGTCATCAATCATGGTGACCACAAATAGTTGCGCATCGAGAAAGTTATCCTCTAGGATGGTTGGTTCTTCATCACTTTCAATCCTCAACAGGTGATCAGGTCCCACATTCAGTCGATCAGGTTTAACAATGACTTCAAAGTCAAATGATTGAAACAAGAGAAGCCATCAACAAATATTCCCCCCCAACACTGGCTTGTTGACCAGGTATTTTAAGGCCAAATGATCAGTGACATTTTAAAATTTCCACCCAACAAGTAATGTCGGAACTTCTATAGCACATATACCATGGTGAGGCATTCTCTCTCTGTCATCATGTAATTTTTCTCTGTCGTTGATAGTTTCCTGCTAAAAAAATCAATATGGTGGTCAAGCGCACCCTCACCTAGCTACGTCAAGACTATGCCAAGTGTGATAGATGATGCATTGACACGGACATGGAACTGCTTCTTCTAGTTGAGAAATACCAGTATTGGCATGGTGGCCATCTTGTTCTTTAATTTTTCTAAAATTTCTTGAAAAGCTTCTGTCCAATGAAACTTTGCATCTTTCTTCAACAATTTCTCCACGGGTGTAGTTATCTTTGTATACCCTCTAATGAATTTTTTGTAATAGCCTGTGTGTCCTAACACTGATATGAGTTGTGTGACCCATGTGGGTGGTGGCAAGTCAAGTATAATCGTAACTTTCATTGGGTCAACCAAAATTCCATCATGACACATGAGATGTACCAACAGGACACCAAATGGTGCGCAAAAGAAACATTTCTTTGAATTAAGCGTGATTTGATACTGGCGACAGCGACCCAACATCATGCACATGCTCTCAATATGGTCTCTTACTAGGCCAAACACAGTCTAATCATCAAAGTAGACCTCAAGAAATTTATGTATGAAATCTTTAAAAGAAGAAACTACTATTCTAGAAAAAATAGTAGGTGCATTCTTGAGTCCAAAGGGCATTACCATATACTGGTAACATCCCCATTCTATGACGAAGGTCTTTTTATGTCGATCCTCCTTTGTGATTCTGACTTGGTGATATCCATAGAAGCCATCGGTAAATGAATACATCTCTTGTCCTCTAACGCTTTCTAGTAATTCATCTGTGAATGGTGTTGGGAATGTATCGTGCAAGAATGCATCGTTCAGCTTCCTTAGGTCGACACAGATCCTGACTTCACCTGTTGTCTTCTTATCCCGGATCACTATAGAGATGATCCATTCTAATTCCTCAATAGGTTCAATGATTCCTGCATCCAACATGTGATCCAATTATGCTTTTACGTTCTCTTTATACCCTGGATTCAACCTATAAGGTCATTTTTTGACTGGATTAGCATTTGGTTTCAGGGGTATTTTCATCTCTCCCAGATCACCAACTATTCCTTTCATCTCTGAGAAATTGGTAGGGAATAAGTTTTGAAACTCATGTATCAATTCTGTTATATTTGATACCATCTCATCATCCCAATAATCTCCTATATTGGAAAACTTTGGGTTCTCTGGCAAGCCAATGTCCACTTTCTTGTTTTTAGTAGCCTGAGGAACTGTTCGCTCAAAATATGACTTCCTTTGACTTCGCGCGTGCCCTTCGATTTTGGTATGTTTATGTTAGTCAGATCATCATCTGGTTCTCCATCCATATTGTAAAAAACCATTCATTGCTGGATAGTCGCATTGCACTTGTGGGAACTCACCACTTCAACAGGGATTTCAATGAACATCTTTTCCTTAATTGATTGAAGCACAACATCAACTGTCGACTTCTCATCAGCAAATGAAAAGGTGTGTGTGAACTATCTAACCACCTTGTCCCAATCTTGATTTCCTTGTTGCAACACCAGGGATGTATACCAGCTTTTGGGTGTCATTTCCAATGAATGAATGAAATGATGGATCCATTCTTGTCGCGGGTATTTTGCAAATGCTATGCGAAACTTATTAATGTGCTTGATAGGGTTTGATAGCCCTATGTACCTCTGAATCACAATGATGACTACTTCACCGAATATAACTTCTAGCAATCTTCTGCACCGTGTCCATTCTTATATGGATTGCTTATGTGTACCCCACCATCTAGTGGGCGTAGCCTTCAGTACATAGTTTAACACAGACAAGCGCTATGGTTCTATTTTGAGTCCTTCAAATTAAATTAGGAAGGTCACATGATTAGGTAAGCCCTCATATATGGGTAACTCCCTCAATTGATTCTCTACCCGTCGCACAGACTCGGTAACTCTGGTGCATATCTGCATAGCGAATTCATGCAATCTGTTTTGCCAATTTTCTAAGGCCTATCGCGAATCTGATGTACAGGAACTAGCACTTATCCAACTCAAGTTTCCATCCACTGTAGGGTTTATATAATCATCTTTTAAGGTGCGGAAATTGTAGATATTGTCTAGATAGTCACCCTTCCCTTCCCTATTGACAGGTTTGACATACCTCTATCCCTCCAGTGGATCAATGGGCAACACTACCCTCATCTCATCATCCTCAAATGAGAGAATCCTTTTCTTGAAGTTTATAATGGTATAATTATCTATGGCCCAAACTATTCATAGAAGCACGGGATATGGGTTCGTGTCATCGACAATATTAATGACTTCAAAATCTGCGAATGTGCACAACCCCTCAATGTCAATAGGGACTTGAATCAACCTATCAATTGGAAGGACCTTCGCCTAACTTGCAAGCCTCAACTAGACAGGAGACCAATCCAAGCGTGGCTTGCCAATGCTTTCCCAAGTCTGTCATATCATAATATTGACATCCGACCCTAGATCTAGAATAATGTAATCTGTGTCATAATCCCCTATTTACGTAGTCATTCTTAACTCACGGCGCATTTTGAATTTCTTCTTGACATTGTTAACCCTTCTTTCAGGTTGTGACTCGACTGGGGTTTCTTCTATCAGTGCTTGTAGATCTGCGATGATATATTTACCTTGAATTAGCGCTAAGCAACTTGACAGAATTGACTTGAGCTTACTAACCTTTTTCAGAATCTACTTCTGGAATACTTGTTGGAAGCATTCAGGCATCTCCCTGACTTTGGCTGAGGTCGGCGGTTGTTCTGGATCTACAAACTCAGGTTGCATGTCTGAAAATACTTTCTTCTATTTTTGAACGTCGAATGGTACTTTCTTCTGTGCTGCAGGTCGCACCTGTGGTTGCTCCTGCGGTTGTTATTGCGATATATTTTGATCGGTGCTGGTCACAGCACCTGCTTATGTTACGACAACAATGCTTAGATCTCTTGGCTCAGCAACAATCATCTAAACATTAGGGTTAGGATTTGGATTGGGATTCTGCGTAGAGTTAGGACCTACCATGGTTCGAGCTTGCCACTTTGCAATCAACTGGGGACATTGTTCCACGTTATGGTCCTGTGCTTTGTAATATGAACATGTCTTTGTAGTTTCCTGGAAATATCAGGCAAAAAGGCTCGGCTGTCTGTAGTTATAGCATACAACTTGACCTCTTCCTCTTCCAAATCCTCCTCCTCCTCTACCTCTGAAGTTTCCACCCCCCCTTCCCTGAGGGTGTGGATGCTGCGATGTGTATTGATTCTGTAATGCATACGAGTTCTGTGGCTCATAATGAGGCTGATACTAATTGCGATACTAGTTTTGTGGGAAAGGCACGGGTTGGTAGTGCACTTGTGCCTATTTAGCTTGATCCTGCCCACCGTTTTTCATCAAGTAGGTGTCCATTATCTTCTCCTTCACGAGATGATATGCTCTGCAATCCTTCTCATCATGCCCTAATGATTTACAAAATTTACAAAACAGGATGGTTGGGGTACTTAAAATCTTATTTAGGTATAAATAGTCCTCATCGCGATGCCCTCTAGTCTAGCATATTCACCACCAGGGTATCCCATGAGTACTTAATGGATTAGGTGCACCTGACGAGATATAGTTAATGTACGACGAACAATTATCCTTGGTGTGTCCATCCATTCGACATCTTATGCACCACAATTCCTCACATGCTTCTTTACCCTTCTTGATGTCCTGAAGCTGCACAGTTAGATTAACCAACTACGAATGAATCTACATCATACCTACACCACCATCTCCAATCGACGAGTATTCCAGCTTCATTGCTAGTTCTAGTGCTTCCGTCTATGACACAATATTCTTTTGCCTCAAAGGAGCTCGAATGTGTGGTAATAGCATAGAAATAAACCACTCTTTATGTTGCACATCTGACATTTGGAAACTAACTTTGGCCATCAAAGTTTTAAACCGCTGATCGAAATCCAATACAAACTCCGTCAGTAACTGCTTTATCTCCTTGACTCAGTGATGCATTGCGACTTAGATTTAGGTTTTCTAAACTCACAAATCATCACGAGTCGGATCTCATCAAGGGTCTTCTGTGGGGTTCCTACTGGTACTATGCAAAACTTGATGAACCAGTCTAGCACGTGAACCCATAGAGTCATGATCATCTGCTCTTTTCTTAGGTCCGCACTGTGAACTTGATGAACCATCCAAAAAGATTCACAAAGGAACCAATGCTGCTCTGAATCTTCTACTCCATTCCCATTGAATGTGGGTAATCTAATATCTTCCCTAGCCATTGAGTTGGCATTAGGGTTGTCTAATGAATAATTTAATGAAGGTGAAATCCCTTGCGCGTCAAATGCAATACTAGCACTATCAGTGTTAACAACTCTTTCAGGAGATGAGGCTCTAGTTCTTACCTATGGCGATACTCCTGGTGTGATGTAGTTGCATATTGATCTTGGTGTCTCTGCATATTATTTAGATTCTTCTGCTCTTTCATAAATCGGGATATAGTCTTCCTCTTCATCACAATATCATTCATCTAGCCGCGACTCAACTTCGTACCCACTTTCTTCAAACAAACTAGGAGTTCATCTTCCTCCTAAAATCTTTCTTCTTTTTCTTGACCTGAATCTCCTTCCACTCCTTAGGAATCCAGCTTGTTCAGGTTCTGTAATTCTTGGGAACATCTCAGCTCACCCTTTCCCATTGTCTGTATAGGTCATCTGTGACATATTCCCTCCTCTGGATATGCGACTCAACTGCAAAATACCCTTCTCATAGATGAGCATCTTTATCCATGTATTTACAGACAACAAATACCTTCTTCAGGGATCTTGGAAAAAATTCCTTTCAGCCTCACTATATGAGGTTATTGTCTCTACTACAAACTTAGTAATATACCCTTGCAAAATACTATCGACCCAAAAATAACCATATCTAGAGATGGGGATACTTACACTAGTTATCTTGCGAATCAGTTGAGCACTCCACTTGAACATTTCTCTTCTCTAGAAATTTGTCTGTCGAGTTGCCAATATTGAAAACCATTCATGCAACACAATAGGAAACTATACAAATAATATATCATGAATATCAGAGTATATGTATCGGTCTAACTAGTTTTATGCACTCAACCGCGATCTTGTACTCTCTTCTTGCGCATATGCTAGTGTTTTAGACTCCATCCTATCCTCAATTTCCTTCTTTGTCGGACGCCACAATATTTCCCACGACTCAAATGATTACTGGTCCTGAAAACGAAACCATTTTTTGGCCTACTTTTCCCACTCTTGCGACTCATATTCAACAACAACACAATACAAACAAAACACCCAAAGACATCAGCCCGACAGAGAAAGCTTAGCTGACAGCACCTACAAGGAAGGCATAGTCTCACCTGAAATATATTAATGTCTAACTTCCAAAACCATGTTTCTGCAGTCAGTGAGGGATTACAGTCCCTTGGCGCATGAATAAGGTTCTCGACAGAGTCAGAAGGATGGAGTCTTTTACTACTCGATGGTGGAGCAACAATGCGACACAACCTTGTCCTTGTCAACTAAACAACTGGTGCAACTATGCGACGCAACTGATTCCTTAAATGTAAATGAAAGTGATGCGACTGAATTATAATATTAATGGTATTTTAACATGGAATAATACCAAGTGCTCGGCAATGTTTGAACCATTCATTCATTCACTTCTTTTATCGATACTGCGACATTCATTCAAGCAATAATCTTAAACAATGCAAGATAGTCAAAAATTCAACATTTAACTGATAAACATTCAACATTCAACATTCATCGACACAGGAAATAACATGGAAACCCATCCGGGAAAAACCACCAAGGTTCTCTTCATCTAGTATGAGAAATATATATATCACCTTGCAGTATGTGACTTGCAGACTATTTTGAGATATGTCTATTTAGCTAAGACTCTTGTTTCTCTCATGCTCTCTACTTATGCTCTTATTCTAACTCCTACTGATTTGCACACAGCCTGGATCGACTCTTCTTCTCTACTATCTGTGCACACAGCTGCATAACGACTCTACACAACGGTCTGTGCACACATCTGCAGATCTGCGACTCAATAGACTTATACTATCATACTCCTCTATGATCTCCTCAAAATACTTCTGCTATTACCAACTAAATTTCCTACTACAATCTCTCTGAAGCTAACCCTTATACTAAACAGGTTCCTCCTATATATAGTTTCTACAAGACTGCGCAGGGTTGATTGCATATAAATTAATTATTACAGTCATAAATAGCACAAAATATGTTCTATTACATTAATGACAGGCCATACTGGCCACAAAATATCCTGCATTACATTAATTGCAGGCCATAACTAGGCACGAAAACATCTTTTAGTCTGCTTGTACAAGTACTGACTAGCCGTAAAATCCCATCCTTTAGTCTTCCACTGGTTCAACTCCTATGGTCTTCTAACCTACTGCTTCCCATCCTTTACTCTTCTACCTGTCACACTTCCATCGATTCTAGGTCTTCTTTTCCTCCGATGCACCATTCCTCATCACAGCTTCCTATGTTCTGCACTTCCTTTCCATCATTTTCCTACTTTCACCCCACCGGGCGCCTAGTTTTCCTCTTGTGCTTGAGCTTTTGGTTCTTCCTTATGCTCTTTCTTGGCCCAACATATGGTCAGAAGCAGTGTCGTCCTTTTTCGATCTCTATAATCCCCTAGAGAAGGGGAGCACTGGAAAGAAGGAAGGGATCTACTGAGTGGAGGCCAGTCCCAACTGCAAATTTTGCTGGAGGAGGAGGGAAAAAAGAAAATAGTAAACATGTTTTGTGGAAACTATGGCATGAACCTATCAATTTAGGAGCCTCACACACACCATTCTTGATCTTTCTACCAATAAGTACATCAAAAACATCGATTTCCTAAAGTTCACAATATTTCCATAACTTTTATTGACTAAGGCCAATTAATAAAGGATTGACAAAAGAAATAATAGGGTTTCATAAGTGTGGTTTTTTTGGATGTTTATGTCATGGTTATCATTTCCATCCCCACTTTTCCCCATCTTTGGTCCCTCTTTTTGTCTAGGATTTCTCTAACCAACAAGAGTTGGAGTACTGCACTCTAGGTGTAAGTTAGAGTAGCTTCCACACAAACAACCCCGTTTCTATTTTGTATGGACATGCTCAACATCAAAGCAATCAAGACCAATTTCAAGTCTTGGGTGAATTTGATAGAAGAGATGGCATGACCCCTTGTTTTCAACATTCCAATCTAACAACAAATCCCATTGTACTTTTTTCACGAAACAGAATAAATAAATAAATAAATAGAATGGAAAAAGAATGGAAAGACCGTGCCTTGCTAATACAATAACCTTACATAGAAAAATGTTCCCTTATGAAAGTCAAACGTTGCAAATGCACACAAATTATTGCCTAGAGGAAAATTCCCTGTGCATGCCCTAGATATAATCCCTAATGTATATTCACCAAAAAATCAATTGGGTGCACAATTCCATGTTCCTATATGAATGAGGTTATTTGGTATGTTGAATTTTGGTTCTTTGGTGAATGAAGAGAACCTTCTATTTCAGTTGTTTATTTTTCACTCTACATCTGCTCGGTATCATGCAACACCTCGACACGTGTTTTTTCATTAAGAACTCAAACAAACCAATAAAAAATACATCAGACTATATTTACCCCAAAACCCAACCCTCTAATCACTCTATTATATCATTTTCATACTCTTTGATAGTTCTATTACAACATTTGCATACTATTTGATAGTTCTATTTCAACATTTGCATACTATTGTACTAGAGTATTCTTCTCTTGCAATCTAGATTTTTCCAAATTTTGAAAATTATTTTTTTGTTCAAAAATAAACCCTAACATTACAAAAATTAAGTAGGTCAAGGCATGGAAAATGACCTTAATATGGTCAGGCACAACATACAATTCATCCTCTAGAGGCTTGATCTCCTCGCTAGTTTTTCCAATTTGTTTTCCCCTTTTCTACTCGAGCTCGTGCTCCACATATTTGATCCTATTTAAAAGCAGTGGTATTAATGAAAATAAATACAACTGTAAGGGAAAGTGAACCTAGGGATTAAAGATGAAGAAATACATGTTAGGGTCTTCGACTATAACCCTCATTTCTTAAGCGAATGTGTCCTGTAGAATGAGATCCTCCTTTTCCCTTTTTCCTTCCACCTTATTATTATTGTTATTATTATTATCACGTATTTTAGTGATTTCTTCCTTGCTGGACTTATTTGCATCCATGCCCTCGTTCCGCTCCCGTTGATTTTGCAAGAATTTTATCTCCTCCAGCGCTAACCCGGGCCATAATATATAAAATAAATTTATTAATTCAATCTCATGACTAGGAGAGTTTAAGTACCAAAGTAAGGGGCTTTCTCACCACCTTTGCTCTTCCTCTTCATCGTCTTCAACATCATCTGGTGAGAGCGCCCACTTCCTCCTGAGATGCTTTCGCTCCACCATGGTTGTGATTGTGAATTTCTTCCACTAACAGAGACCATGGACTAGGGAAACCTATGAGGGAATTGTGAACAGGTGAACCCCAATTCATCATAAATTATAGGAATGGCAACATAGATCTCCAACCTAGCGTGAAAATGGCTATGCCAAAATGACCCCGCCACAGGAACACACGAGATGAGAGGAAATGTTACAGATGTAAAAGTTAATGTCTTATGATATATTGTAAAGCTTGAGAGATATTTTATATTTGAGTATCTAAGAATATGTATTGTGTTTTTTAAGGATTAAGGGTTACAAGTTCAAATGGAGAAGAGATGTATATGTTTGTAAAATTTAGTAGTGTGCACACCTTTATAAAATTTTAAATTGAGTTATTGAGTCGAAATTACAATAAGAAATTTAAAATAAGTTTCTATTTAGTTGTAAACTATTTTAATATTCTTTAGTATCACTATCTCATTCATTTGATGACCACACTTTTATCAGGCTCAATTTATCTATAAATCATCTTATTAAATGAGACAATTTTTGGAGTTGATTTTGAGTTGACCTTAACATGGTAAAAAATGATTTTCAGTTATTTTAATAAAAAAATTATGTTAATTAATTATGAAAAAGGATAATTTTTTTTCTCATCTAACAAATTTGATATGTTAGCGTAAACTTAGTCTTTAAGTAAAAGGTGCCCATTAGATTTGGAGAATCATTATCAACTTTTGGAAGATTAAAACAAAGATCATGGGATGATGTGTTGGGTTTGATCAAAACATTTGTATTTCAAATATTTAATACTTTTTTAGCTGTGAATGACCTTAACATTGGGCAGATCCAAGAATAATAAGTGAAAATATAAGGCCATACATATTCGATCTGGATACCTAAAGAAACTAGCCAAGGATTGAAAATTGCAGTAACTAGTTGTTCCCTAGATATGAACGATATAGCTTCATCCTTCAAGTGCTATATGTTTGTTCTAGTAAGGAGTGTCCTCACTGATGAAAATCAGTAGAGAAGGGAGAATAATTTTGAAGGATGTAACAATACATATCATTAGAAGGAAAAGAAGTTGTGTGATCCCAATCTGTGAGGTGTAACTTCAATCTGCAAAGTCGATCATTCTATCCCTTTCAAGTTGTTGAATGTTTTGGAGGTGAGGTAGACATTCTATCCCTTTTTCCTCACCCCCAAGTACAAATATGGAGAAGGAAACTAGTGATATGTCGGTTCAAAAAGGAGTGATCAATACCGTTTGTGATAAGACTCCCTACTGATGTTCTCTACACATGCAAGTTCTATTGGACCTAGGAGTTACCCAAGGAATGATACATTGTTTACCAGCCTCAGTGTTCTTTCATTGTCTAGTAGATAGGATTGAAAAATATAGTAATTACTTGGTCCTCTAGAGGATTGATCTCCTCGCTGGTTTTCCAATTTGTTTTCCCCTTTTCTACTCAATCTCCTACTCCACATATTTGATCCTATGTAAAAGCAGTGGTATTAATGCAAATAAATACGAATGTAAGGGAAAGTGAACCTAGGGATTAAAGATGAAGAAATACATGTTAGGGTTTTCAACTATAACCCTCATTTCCTAAGAGAAGGTGTCATGTAGAATGAGGTCCTCATTTCCCCCCTTTTCCTTCCACCTTATTATTATTGTTATTGTTGTTATTATTATTATCACGGATTTTAGTGATTTCTTCTTTGCTGGTCTCATTTCCAGATATGCCCTCCTTGCGCTCTCACTTCTTTTGCAATAATTTCACTTCCTCAAGTGCTAAACTAGGCCATAATATATAAACTAAATTTTTTAATCCAATCTCGTGACCAGAAGAGATTAAGTACCAAAGTGAGGGGCTTGCTCATTGCCTCTGCTTTTCCTCTTTGTCTTATTCAACATGGTATGGTGAGAGTGCCCACTTCTTCCTAAGATGCTTTCGCTCCACCATGGTTGTTCTGATGAATTGTTTACACTCACAAAGTACTCCCCATACCACCAAAATATATGAGGAAATTGTGAGCAAGTGAACCCCAATTAATCATAAATTCCAGGAAGGGAAACATAAATCTTCACCCCAACGTGAAAATGGCTATGCCAAAACAACCCTTGAAATACAACAACAACAACCACACCCTATAAATACCATAGCAATAACAACTCTATTTGCATGAATTTTAATGTTTTCATTAAATATAATGATGTTCCCTTGAGGGAAAAAATTTAAAGTTTGTAAGTTACAACTTTGTTGTATTAGTCATTCGCGCCATCTTTGTGTTTTTAAGATCTAGATCTTCGTATTACCCATCATGTAGTGTTACTTAATACTTAGAGTTGAAACACATACCCGGTCAATTATGGGTAAGTAGGGGTGATTTAATCCCAGGGTCTTAGCTAAACCAAGGTTTCCCATGATGTTAGGAATGTGTTCAATCCTCTTGAAAATATTTACAATGGAGATATGCACAGTTTCAAGCATGGAGATATGTTCTTACATTGGTATTGTTGTTTCTTTATGTGGACCTAATAGATACTTGGAGAGGATTTTACATCCTAGTTACAATTACCGACAAAAAATGCCAAAAGGTGAGGGCATTCCAGCATGGTACCTTTTAAGATTATCATCATAGTTTGGACATTGACCTTCATTTGTCTAAGACATGACTAGTGAGGAGTTTGAGGGAGTAAAATAATGTAATATGTGATTAATGTGTCAAGGAAAAGGGACAAATACAAGGAAAAAATTGTCCATTTACAAGGTGGGAGGTGTTGAAAATAGTTATCAATTGATGTCAAAAGAGTTTAGCAATGAAAAAGGAATAACCAGTAAAACATGACGACAGGGTGAACTTAGTGAAAGACAAAGGAATTACAAAGTCGAATAAGAAAATCAGTGATAAGGTCGATGACATGGGAAATATCCACAAAATAAATATGCGTGGAAAAGAACATTCCCAAACGCTAGAGTGAGGTGAAAAATTGGATGGTACAGAACAGTTGAGAGAAATTGCGGAGGTTGATTATGAGAAGATCGACAGTGGTGAATGATTTACGCACAAAGAAAAGTGAACATCCACAAATCCGTATTTTATCGTAGATCAATGGTTAGGATTGAATCTGCAAAGAAATCAACGGTGGTGAATGATTTCCACACAAATAAAAGTGAAGAAACATGATCCATAATTGATTGTAGATCAACGATTAGGAGTGAACCCGCAAAGAAATCGACGGTTCAGAAGAAATGCAGAAACAAATTTGCGGAAGAGAATTGTAGAGGTCCAAAATGGGAAAGTGTGGTTCCGCATGTTGAATTTTCTTAAATTTCTTAGATGATATCTCAAAAAAATTAGTCACAAGTAGATCAATGAATGAACAAGCAAGCACAGAAACACAATAACACACATATTTTCCTCGGGGAAACAATAAGGGAGAAAACCCCTTAAACTTTCCTCAGTATAGAACTCCACCAGTGGAGTGTAAAACCCAAACAAGTGCTTCTCTCTTCTTTCTGGTGCACTAATATTTCTCTCACTTTCTAAGAAAACTTGAGTGAGTGAGTACAAATTAAGGGGAGCACCTACCTATTTATATTCTTTAGTTTACTTGACCTCTAACCAAGCAATGCCGACTTCTCTAACTGTCTGGGCCCACTTTTCCAATTGGACACCAAAAATAATATTTGTTATATTGACACTTGGGTGATATTGAACCAAATTCCATTCATAGGTTTACATTGATTCTTTCCATGACACTAACAATACCAAACTCATCTCCCAGAGGAGGAATACAAACAATACATCTAGAATATCTTTCGAAGATACAATATTTTGACACTCCCTCTTAACTAGGAAGGTATTCAACCACAACAACAACTGCTACTACAAGTGTACAACTGTCTGGTGAGACTCTATATGTCATAGGATTTTTTGGAACATCATCTTCATCATTGATCTTAGCTGGATCATCTTCTGTAATATTTGTCTTTCATACATTCTTGGACATCTGCTATCATCTTCTGGATTATCTTCTATAGCATCAGTATGTGAATACTGAATATTCTTCTGGATCATCTTCTATAAGTATGTGAATACTAAGTCATCTTCCTGGGTCTTCTTCTCAAAGCATCAGTATGTGAATATTGAACCATCTTCTATCTCGTCAAAGTATAAATGTTGGATCATCTTCTATCTCTTCGCTTAATGAGTATTGGATCATATTCTATGTTAAATCATCTATAGGGTCATCTTCTTATAGTATCAGTATATGGGTACTAATACTTAATCTGTAACTTCATTGTATGCAACATCTATGCATGGATACTAATAACATCAACAACAACATCATTATCCTATTAGTGCTAAACTAAAACAACAACTAATGCTAGATCATCATGTGCATTACTGGTATAGAGATGTGAGAACATCGATAACATCATCAGTATAGGAATACTCAAGAAATAGACATTAACAGTCATCTGTGTAACATTATTGGTACTAACTCAATCGATCAATCAATCGATCATCAATACTGAAGCAAACAAAAATCACAAAAACACTGAATAAAACATCTCAACAATCATCAGTATAACAATACTGCAACAATCGTCTCAACAATCATCAATATAACAATATTGCAACAATCATCAAACATCTCAGCAATCATCAACAACAATCATCAACAATCAACAGTATAAAAATATTGTGGCAATCGTCTCAAAAATCATCAAACATATCAACTACCATCATCAACAACCAACATTATGACAAGACCGATGATACATATTTCCCTTCAACGTCTCGAAGCACCATCAAGGTGAGTTCTCTTGTAGATCCATATGGGCATTGTGTCTAACTTACTAACTCTTTCGAGCCAAATAAGCCTAGTTATATAGATAGATCTCCTTGGGGACCAAAAAAACCTTGTCTGAATTACTAACCCTTTCGGGCCAAACAAGCCTAGCCATACATACTAATCCCCCTAGGATTGACATGCCTTTTCTAGATTACTAACCCTTTCAGGCCAAACAAGCCTAACCATACATACCCTCCTCTATACTGAGCTACTTACCACTACATCCATCATCCATCTGTTGTCACTCCCTCTTTCGAGAGAGGTCCTTTTAGACTACACCAATCTTGTCTCAAAAGTATTCAAACTTTACATGAGCCGGAGGCTTAGTCAATACATATGATACTTGTTCTTCTCTAGGAACATGCTTTTGCTTTGAAACTCCCTTGTGTACCATATCCCGGATGAAATGATATCTGATTTCAATGTGCTTTGTCTTATCATGAAACACGATATTTTACATCATCATATACAACTCTAATTATCACAAAAGATATCAGTGGCATCTATCTCTACATCGAATAGCCCTGCTAACATATTTTGAAGCCATACTGCTTTGCTACATGCTAAACATGTTGTAATGTATTCAACCTCTGTCGTACTAAGTGCAATATTGGTATACTTTCTACTAAACCAAGAGATCATGCCTGATCCCAGACTAAAACAACATCTTGATATGTTTTTTGTATCTTTGGCACTTCCTCCCAAATCTGAATCTGCATATCCATGTAATTTGACCTCACCACTAGATGCATATCTGAGCCCATAATCTGAAGTTCCCTTTAGATACCTCTTCACATGTTTTTCCCCAATAAGGTGAATGTGTTTAGGATTCACCATATACTAACTTAAGGTGTTTACTCCAAAACATATATCTGGTCTTGTATTGGTTAAGTACATTAGTAAACCAATAATATATCTATATAAGGTGGCATCAACTGCTTCTGAATTATTGTCATTCAATAGCTTCAAACTTGTCGTAATCGGAGTAGTTATAGCTTTACAATCTAACATTCCAAATCTTTTTAAGAGTTCTACTGTATATTTTCCTTGGTTTAGGAAAATCTCATCTCGATATTTGCATACTTCAAGACCTAGAAAGTAATGCATCATTCCAAGGTCTTTCATTTCGAATTCGACAACAAGCTTGTTCTTACATTCAATAATCAGCTTATCTTCTCCTATCAAGAACAAATCATCTACATATAGTAAAAAAATCATAATTTCATCATCATCAACCTTGTAATAGAGGTTGGAGTCTGCTTTACTTTTAGTAAAGCCTAATATCATCAGGAATCCATCAATCATTCTATACCATGCTCTGGGTGCTTGCTTTAGTCCATACAATGCCTTCTTTAGTCTACATACATGAGTCATATAATCATTAAACTCGAACCCTTGTGGTTGTTCGATATAAACCTGTTCTTCAATCAGGCCATTTAGAAATGTTGTCTTCACGTCCATTTGATGTAGCTTCCACTTCATGTTATATTCTAAGGCAAGGATAGTTCTAATTGAGGTGTACCTAGCTACTGGTACAAAGGTCTCTTCATAATCAATTCCCTCTTTCTGAGAGAATCCTTGGGCTCCAATATTGCTTTGTACTTTTCTATACTTCCATCTATTGAGTGTTTAGTTTTGAATATCCAGTTCAAGGATACCACTGACTTGTCCTTTGGTCTTGGTACTACTTCCCACACATCATTCTTTATAATAGATCAGTATTCCTTGACCATTGCATCAACCCACACCTTTTGTTTTATTGCTTCTTCAAAGCATGTTGGTTCTTTATCAACTAGATCACACATCAAATCCATATAACTAGGGTATGAATTTGGATTCTTCCTTTCTATGAGGGTTCCTTCAGGAACACCATGTCTTTTTTCTTCTTCAATTACTTAACGAGCCCAAGCAAGTTTTCTCTTTCGAGAAATCAACTCATTTGGTAAATCTTCAGGTAGATGAGGCTCTAACATATCATGCTCTTCAGGTATTGGGACTTCTTCTTCCTTTCTGACTAATTTAGGACTTTTGACAGTTTTGGGAGTTCCATGCTCCTCTTCATCTTCCTTATCTTTCTTTGATTTTCTGAAGGATGTATCTTTGTCAAATGTGACATCTCTGCTAAATTCAATTTGACAATATCTTGTGATATATATCCAATAAGCTTTTTATTGTTCATTTTATCCTAAGAACAATCCCTTCTTTCCTGAAGGATATAAATTTGACCTCTTCTCCTTGGGAATGTGAATGTAAACAGGACAACCAAATATCTTTAGATGATTTACCTCTAATTTTTCTCCGGAAAACATTTCTTTTGGAGTTTTGTTCCCAAGGGCACTATAGGAAATTCTATTTTGTACATATACTGTTGTTTTTGCTGCTTCTTCCAACAGGTACATTGGAATATCTTGATCATGTATCATATCTTTCACAACTTGCATGATAGATCTATTATTTCTTTCTGCCACACCATTTTGTTGTGGATTATAAGTGATGGTGAGCTCCGTCTTAATCCCGACTTCTTTACAAAAATAATTGAATTCATTTGAGGTGAACTCTCCTCCATTATCTGACCTCAGAATATTTATTTTCTTCGTAGAGAGGTTTTCTACTAGGGACTTAAACTCCTTGAATCTTTCAAACACTTCATCCTTCTTTTTCAAGAAGTATATCCAAGTCTTTCGGGAGTAATCATCAATAAAAGAAGAATAGTAGGTGTACGCACTTAATGAAGTGGTTTGCATTGGCCAACATATATCTGAGTGAATAATATCTAAGATCCCATTAGAGGAAATTTCACCTCAAAATGGACCTCCTAAAAAAAATAATAAAATAATATTTATTAATTTTGGAGGAAGAAAATAAAAAATTATTTTTTTGTTTGTATTTTTGACATATCTCCCCGTGCTTTTACTCAAATTTTGATCAGGAGAGCTCCTTAGATGCAGAATTAAATTCCACATCCAACGAGTACCCACTCGACATACTTTTGACGGACCCCGCTACCCGAAAAACAAAAAATCATCATCACATTTTTTCAGGTATTTCTTGTTTTTCGGGTAGCAAGGTCCATCAAAAGTATGATGAGTGGGTACTCATTGGATGCCAAATTTAATTCCGCATCCAACGAGCTATCCTGATTGAAATTTGAATAAAAAAATGGGGAGATATGTCGAAAATACAAACAAAAAAAGTAGTTTTTTTTTATGATACCTATCCCCAAATTTATATTAAAAAAGTGTTTAAGACCTATACGGTATTTCAAATTTAAAGAAATTTCATTGGCTAACACATGATGACATGGAATTTGAGTTAAAGTTAAAAGGCCCATTATGATTTGAAATTTCCTCTAATGCTTTTTCCTTACTATCACTTTTTGTAAAAGGATTCTTAGTAGTCTTCCCTTGTGCATACTCCTTCATTATCTATCTAAATTTCTAGTAAACCAGTCACAACCTTGCTTACAATTGGAAGGACTTTGTAGTGTGACATAAGCAAGTCCTTTGTGCCATAGATCACATGGGTTAAAGTTACTAGTTGCTAATGATGAATCTATACGTCCCTTCAATTTGTAGAATCCTCCTTCTTCAACTCCAATATCCACTGCATCATCTATGGTTTTACCTTTTGTCCACATGAGGAATTTTCCATCTACAAAGGAAAATCTGAATCCTTTCTTATCTAAAGCTGAAATGGAAAGAAGATTCTTCATAGTCCTGGGACATACATGACACATTTAATTTTCATAGGCTTTCCAAAATATAATTTATAGGATGCTTCTCCTATTCCTTTAATTGGATATTGGGAATCATATTTGATCATCACTTTGTGTGGAGATTCCTTTTCTTCAAGGCATGAGAGTGATTCCCTATAACCAGTCATGTGTTTGGAAGCACCACTATCAACTAACCAAGTCTCATTTTTTGGTGAGACCGATCCTGTTAGAGCAGAGATTAAAACATATTCTTTACTGGAGTCTTCATCCTTGTTTGCTTACTCTTGAACTTCTTGATCACTATCTTCAACAACATGGGCTTGAAACCTTCTCATATTTTTTATCATTTCTTCTTTCACGGGACAGTTGATGGCAATGTGTACCAACTTGTAGCAAGTGAAGCACTCAAAATTTGAGAAGTCTCTCTTGGTTCTTTTAAACCCTTGAGTCTTAGGAGGATGTCATGACTCTTTATTTTTCCTTTGGTGTGGGAAGTCAAGGCTTGATATTCATTGTCATTTAGCTATTCTTCTCTGGCTGCTATCCTTTCTTCTTCTTGAACACAATCTTCCCATAAATTCTGGAATTTGGTTAGTTTTCTTCTTGAGCAAATTTCTCTGATAAAAGATTCCCAATCTATTGGAAGGCCATTTAAGGTTGTCATTACAATCTTCACTTCTTCAACCATATCATCAATGGCTTCTAGTTGATCCTTGATTTGAGCTACTCTTGTAAAGTAATATTGCATAGTCTCTGACTTTTGAGCTCTAACACTTTTGAGCTGATTCCTCAAGGTCATTTTACTATTAATGGTTCTCCCTTCAAATAGACTTGATAGGGAATCAAACATTTATTTTGGAATCTCCCTTGAGGATACTTTAGGAATCAAGTTATCTTTGATAGAATCAACTATTATCCTTTCTTTTATGATCATATCCTTCTTATGCTTGGAATTGGATTCAACTTCTTCTGGTTCTTTCACTTCCTCTTTCACAAACTTGTCTAGATCATTCTCTTGGAGGATGAGCATGATCCTATACTTCCATGCTCTGAAGTTTTCAGCCCCTTCAATATTTTAATCTAGCTTGGTATTCTTTGTCATCTTTAAAATACTAAGACCCTCAAATGGAACAAGGAGGAAAGATACTTACTTGAAGAAAGCAACTCCTGACTGTCCTCCTTCTGGATGTCTTAGGGTTTGAAGCAGAAACCCTAATTTTGCAGCTGGGATCACAAGTGGAGTTGAATAGTGGAAAAAATGAGCCTCCTTGAGTCAAGGTATTTTGTATCTTCCTTTTTCTGAGATTGATGATGAAACCTCGGGAAAAATGAAACCCTAGTTTGTCTCGACAGCAGTAACTAGTCCAAAATTGAAAATTCTTGGAATTCAGTTATGTCTCCATAGAAAGATGCACTCTTCAAAGGTGAGGGGGAGATCCCTCTTTTCTGGTTGATCTGTAAAGGGATTTGTTCAGACCAACAAACCCTAGTTGTGTAGTGCTTCCTTTCAGGGTGGCTCTGATACCATGTTGAATTTTTTTAATTTCTTAGATGATATATTAAAATAATTAGTCACAAGTAGATCATTGAAAAAACAAGAAAGAACAGAAACAAAAGAACAAAAAGATTTTTCCTCAGGGAAACCGCAAGGGAAAAAACCATGCAAAACTTCCTCAATATAGAAATCAACTAGTGCAATGTAAAACTAAGACAACTACTTCTCTTCTTTCTAGTGCACTAATATTTCTCTTTCTTTCTATGATAACTTGAGTGAGTGAGTAAAAATGAAGGGGAATGCCTCCCGATTTATATTCTTCAGTTGAATTGACCTCTAACCTAGCAGGGAAAACTTCTATAACTGACTGGGCCCACTTGTCCAATTGGACAACACAAATAATATTTATTATATTGACACTTGGGTGTTATTGACCCAAATTACATTCAGAGGTTTAAATTGATTCTTTCAATGACACTAATAAGACCAAACTCATCTCTTGAAGGAGGAATAAAAATAATACATCTAGAATATCTACCAAAGTTACAATATTTCAACACAGCATTCTGCAATCCGCAATCCGTAAGATCAATCGTAAGAAAATATTCTGCAAGAGATCGACGATGTAGAAGCACAATTGTAGAAATGAAATTGTGGAAGTAGTTTCAACAAAATTGGAAAACCCACAATCCACAATATCGTCAGTCAGGAAATACTCCACAAGATATCGACGGTGTAGAATAAATATTGCAGAAGTAGTATGAACAAAATTGGAAAATCTGCAAGATCGATGGTCAGGAAAGACTACGCAGGAGATCGACGGTGTGGAAGAAAGATTGCGGAAGTATTTTCAAGAAATTTGGAAAACCTGCAATCTACAATCCACATTAGATCTAAATATTGATGATAAAAAAATAGTCCACATAATATCAATTATTTCAAAAGAAATCTTGTGGAAAGAAAATTGCGGAAGCACTTTTAAGAAATTTGGAAAACCTGCAATCCGCATATGATCTAAAGATAAACATCCAGGGAAGAGGCCACAAGAAATCAATGGTGCGTAAAGTCATGGGGAAAGGTAGTTGCAGAAAGACATTTTGATAAAAGTCAATATGAAAATTCATAATTTGCAATCCACATCTGATCTTAGATCAACTGTCAGGGAAGAGTCCGCAAGATATCGATCTTGCGGAAAGGCTGTTGTGGAAATAAAATTGTGGAAAGATGATTACAGAGGGAAATATGTGTGTTAGATCGACATACAGGAAAGATTCCATAATGGATCAATGAATCGGGATGGCTGTAGAAAGGATCTATTGCAGAAATTTCATTGTAGAAAAAGGAAAATTCAGAATAATTTATGGTGAAGAATTATCATTGCGGAGAGGCAATTCTGGTAATATTTTGTTGCGGAAAGGTATGACTGATAAAACTAAATATATTTAAATAATTGTTAAAATGAATAATTTATTTTTCATGAAGAGGAGCGATCTAAGAATGAAAAGGTGCAACGGTAAAGAGATGCATTCACAGAAAACCTGTTAGAATAGACAGAGTGTCGAGTGAAAGAAATCGTCTCTGCAATCCAGATCACAGTAGCATTTAGAGGAGGGAGATACTAATGATGTGAAGAAGTATTTGTGACAGATATTGAAGGAAAAATAGATATTGAATATTGAAAAAAATATATTAGGATGGCAGGGTGGTGCAAGGGCAGGCTACAAGCCTGCAAGGGGGTCGTATCCTCAGTTCCAGTAGTAGCTGGTAAACAGGGTGTTGTTGAATCATTTCAGTAGCATCTGGTAAAACAGGGGGTCATAGCCTCCTTCCAGTAGTTGCTTTTAAATAGGGTTTATTACCATCCTTGTTTGTAGAAGCAGGAAAAAACTATTTGTAAATATAATTTTGTAGTAATAGGAAGTATTGGTGGTTTACCCAATTGCGCTTCCATGATAAATTTGTGTCATGTGTGTTATTGTTAATCATGTGTTTTAATGAATAAATTAAAAGTGGTTTAAATTGTTAAAATTTATCAATACTGATTCACCCCCCTCTCACTATTGTCCAATATTCCAACAATTGGTATTAGTACAGGTTCCTTCATCATAGTTTAACCATTGGAAGGAATATCCTACTTAAAAACCACTATGGATAGACAAGAAGGGTTAGCCACCAATAAACCATCATTATTCACGGTAGAAAATTATGCATACTGGAGTGTGAGAGTGAAGTGCCATCTGATGTCTCTTGAAAGGAAGGTTTGGGCAGCAACTAAAAAGGAGTATAAACTAGCAGAAAACCTACTTGCAGACATATTGGAAGTAGACCAATATGAGGGTAATTCAAAATCCCTAAATTCCATCTTGAGTGGATCGACAAACTCTGTGTTTTTAAAAGTCATGCAATGCAAGACTTCCAAACAAGCTTGGGATAGTTAAAGGTTGTCTATGAAGGAGCATCCAAGGTCAAAGAATCCAAGGTTCAGACATATAAAGGACAATTTGAAATCCTAAAATTGAAAGAAGAAGAAAATATTGGAGAATACCTTCTCAACATAGATGAAGTTGTAAACCCTATTAGAGGCATTAGAGGAGAATTAAAAGAAAGAGAAGTAGTCAACAAGGTAATAAGAACATTTCCAATGAAGTATGACATGAGATGACCTTGATGCCTTAACAGTAGATGAAATGCATGGGATCTTCACTGCATATGAGATGAGAATGGGTCATAATGATTATTGAAGAAAAGAGGCAGCATTCAAATCCATAAATGAATCAAAGAATTATGAATCCCCATATAAAAACCATTCAAAGATTTCAAATGATGAAGAAGCCCTATTTATTAAAAAAATTAAGAGAGGTACTGGAAAATATAAAGGAAATCTACCCCTAAAGTGTTTTGGATGTGGAAGAATTTGACACTTTACTTCAAACTATTCTTAGCCTACACAAGATGATATTAATGAGAAAGAAGCCTCAAGGAAGTTCAAAAAGGGTAAAATGGGAAACAAAAAGAAGTACTATGAGAAAAAGAAAATTATTTACACTATGGAAGATAGTGAAGATGAAGATACAAGTGGAGATGAAGAAAAAAATATATATTAATGGGAGTATATACTCAAGCTCAAAATGGTGAATCAGATGAGGAAGGTGAAGTAGACTTAAAAGTTGAACTCATTAGTGCTCTTGAAGAACTTGAAAAATGTAGGAGAAAGAGAAAAAATTCAAACCATGTCATTAGCAAGTTGGAAACTCAAATTTTAGAGGCCAAAAGGATTGAAGAGGACCTAAATTTGCAGCTCAAAAGAAGAATACAAGAATCTGAAAAGCTTGAAGAAGAGATCATGCAGCTTAGGAAAAAGCTTGATGAAGAAGCTATCAAATCAAAATTTGAGGGAAGTTCAAAGATCTTCGATGATATCCTAAATAGCCAAATAACTTCAAATGATAAATCTAGACTAGGATATAGGACAAAATATTATTCTTTCACAAACCAAGGTGGAAATAAAAAAAACTATGTTGTTGCACTAAAGAGTCTAGTTAAGAAGGAAGAAAGCAAGAAATCTATTCCAAAATCTCATGAAAAAAAAATGATTAATGTGATGCCTAAGAAACCAGTGACGAACATATATCAACAGATCTTCCTTGGTCATTGTTACTCTTGTAATAACTTTGGTCATAAAGCCCAAAATTTCAAATCCTATGGAAAGTTTCGTGAATACAAGAAGAATCCACCTAGTGACAAACCAGAAGAAAGGAACCATAATCGTTTTACACTTCTTCAAAGATATGACCTAGAGTGTTACAAATGTAATAACCATGGACATATGGCAATAGATTTAAAACTGATTACTTCTACAAAGAAGACTGTTGCAAATGAGTTTCAAGACAAAAAGCAAAAGAAGAATTGGAAGAAATGGGAAGAAAACGAGAGTTCCATGATTTCCTTATGCACAACAGAGAAAAAAAATATATGGCATTTGGATAGTGGGTGTTCAAAACATCTGACAGGTGACCCAAACAAATTAATAAAACTAAGAAAAGATGATAAGGGCAGAGTCACATGTGGAGATAATATGACTTCCAAAATAATTAACAAAGGTTCACTGGTTGTCAATAGTAAGATCAAAGTAGAAAATGTGTTGCTGGTAGAAAATATTAAGACTAATTTCCTTAGTGTAAGTGAAACATGTGACCAAGGGAACATCTATATTTTTTACTATGAGAAATGTGAAATCAGAAAAAAAATACTCAGGAAGAATTGTTGGCACAGATGTAAGGAATTCAAGCAATGTATACATTCTAGAAAATGAAAATCAATGTTACTTGAGTATGGTTGATGAAAGTTGGTTATGGTACAAAAGGATGGGACACTTAAACTTGGATAACCTTGTCAAGGTAAGTAAGAAAGAAGCTGTGAGAGACTTGCTTAAAATTGTGAAACATATAAAATCAGTTTGTAGACATTGTCAACATGGGAAGCAAACTAAAGCCAGTTTCAAAACAAAAGAACATATGACCTCACATCCTCTGGAAATAGTTAACACTGGTCTTTGTTGACCAACAAGGACTAAGAGTATGCAAGGATAAAACTATTTTATGCTACTCATTGATGACTACATAAGGATGACTTGGGTAACTTTTCTAAAAGAAAAATAAAGAATCTTTTGAAAAGTTCAAAATTCTCAAAGCAATGGTTGAAAATGAAACAAATCAGAAAATCAAGTGTCTTATATTAGACAATGGGGGAGAGTTTACCTCAAACGAGTTCAATGAGTTTGGTGAGATCCATGGGGTTAAAAGACAATTTTCAGCTGCAAAGTCTCCTCAGCAGAATGGTGTTGTTGAAAGAAAGAATAGAACAGTCTAAGAAGCTTCCAAAACAATGTTTAATGAAGCAAAGTTGTTAGATGCATATTGGAGAGAAGCAGTATACATAGCTGTCTATATACTTAATAGAGGACAACTTGGAGTGAATAAGGACAAGACTCCTTATGAACTATGGTATGGAAGACCATCCTCAGTAAATTATTTCATAGTATTTGGCCGCAATTACTACATTAAAAGTTGTTGGGGACTATATATACCTATTAATTTCTTAAAAAGAAGAGTGTTCAATATTTAATTGACAACCCATGGAAGTCTATTATCTCAAAGGAAATTAGCAAAGTATATGCATAAACATTTTTAGTAGTTGATAAGTAAAATGAAAATCACTCAATGCTAATTACTGCTAAGCCAACTCAGCTCCTTGTAAGAAATCAAAGTAACATTACCCATCTAGAAATTAAGAAGAACTTCAATTTCCTATCATACTATTCTTAAGGTTTATGATCTAAAGATAAATCTAGCTAGAATTACTTTTGCAGAAATTGGAAGTCTAAATTGCCAAATCAGAAATATCTCTAATCATTAATCAAGCAGCAATTCATCAAAACAAATGACCTATCTAATCAGGCAAACTCTAGAAAGATAAATAACACACAGCACAGGAATTGAGCGAGTCTATAAAAGCTATTAACACACTTCTACATAGAGGAAAATATTAACTACACAGTCAAATGTCACACCACACCACTTACAGCAAGCCAAAGGAAAACTAAATAATGCAATCGCTGAATAATTGTAGTTGCAGCTAACCATATAAATGTATCAAACTGAAATTCCACACTAGATAGAAATAAAATAAACTAAAGAATCTACACTACCAGCAACTCTGTTAGAAGGAGGGCTCTGGCCTTCAAATATAGATTCCGTCGAAAGCTCATAAATTATACAACAGAGAAATGATGACAATCGCCACTCATTTATTAATTTGATAAAGATACAATTATAGTTACAGTCACTCTACTATATGTTTTACAAATTGTGAACCCTTGGCTCTCTTGGCCTGTGTATACTTATACAAGAGTAAAGTTATTCAGTTACATAAATTTCGGGCAGCCATGAAGATCTTTGATATTTAGGATGCCAAATAAACAAGATATTTATCACTATCAATCCCTTGCATAAAATCATATCAGGAATAAATAGGATTTTAATTTGAGTTGTTCCATGAGCTGACATGCCCAACGAAATGCAAAATATTTTCGGGGAGTTTTAGTTGCAAGCATGAAGGAGTATCCGAGATTGCTTCCTCATTAATGTTGGTCGATTCATTGAGTAGGTAGTTTATGGAAAGAGGGAATAACTTCCAATTATGACGAGCTGTTGCGGTTGCGCCACCTGGTGCTTCTGAATCATTCTTTCAAATCATTAATAGATCAACACAAATGAAAGGTAAAATTCATAATTGTAAGTAAAACCAAGCATAAAATGAAATATTGAATAATGATTTATAGCTGGGACTTTCATGCTTATTTGTATGATAAATATAAGGATTCAGCCGCAAAATGAGGATAAAAATAGGGAGAATGGATGAAACAGAGTAGGGTAAAAAGGAGTAAATTCAGGACCCAACATCTCCCCCCAGCTATTTGATTGCATGTCCTCATGCAACAATTTGGACTAGTATGAGTCTGAATCAGACTTAGACTCTTCCTATTAAAATTTTTGAGTTTAAATGAATATTTTGGTACCTCCTCCAGTTGCAAAATCCCATTGCTCATTATCAAAGCACCCCACCAGTGTCTTTCAACTTTCTTTGTCATCCTGTAGGTGCCCTTGTAGTTTATGGCTGGCCACCAAATAAGAGGAAATCTAAACCTCAAACCAAACCAGTTTAGGCCACGGGACTACATACATTTAACATAGTGAGGTACTCTCGACAAGGCATATTTAAAATTTTCAAAACAAAACGGATCTTTTGCCCTTAGGGCTAGAGGAGAAAATTCCCATCTATGACTACTTCCTTGCAGAGCAATGTCTTACTACCGAGATATCATATCAACACAAGTGGAGATGACCTTCTATTGAAATACATCCAACTGATTTAATTTCTCTATAAATGTAAGGTTTCTCCTGTGCCTAGTAATCATAAAGACAGGGGCTCTAGGTTCTCCACGAATCCACAAAGTGGAGCTATCCTCATTTCTCCAATTGGTTTGTGAGGCCCTTAAACAACACACATGATTAGTGACAAAAGAGGTAAATGATATTAAATGAATATCCCCAATATTGGGAATTGGGTTAGCTTGAGTATCTATTAATCTGTCACAGTAATCTAGGGACTAAAACATAGTCTCATAAGAGATTTCAGACAATTAAGCATGAAAATGGCATAATGTTGCTGCAATAGGAGTAGCAACTCTGTATAATCAATAAATATTGAGTAATACAATACAATGATCATGCAAGGTGCATGAATTCCAAGACGATTTGAATTCCCAAGGAGTTCATTCGAATTGAATGAATGGGTGTAGCTTAACTGAATGTCAGCCACAGTAAACACACCTAGTTAACCCATTGATCAAGTCCTGATTGACTCAACTGAGTCCTGACTGTATGGAAGTGAAATGGATGACTAAGTCTAACTGAAATTGGCTCAGACACATGTCACTGCATGCCAATCAACAAGTGGTAGCGCATCATTAACTACAATGAACCCCGATGAGGTTAGCTAAAGTCAAACTGGTCATTAGAAGTGGTTGGAGGCACCCTAGTTGTCTCCAGTTCATAAATAATAATAAAAATAATCAAATAAATGAATGGAGGTGCCTTCACCACTTGGTTTAACTGATTGTAACAATCAATTAGCAATTAGGTGCATTTATGACACTCAGATCAACCCAAAATGGCTCCCCGAATGAAGGAGGAAGCCTAGTTAGCCTCCTTTATTGAAGGAGAAATTCTAGTTGGCCTCCTTGATTGAAGGTAGGCATGGGTGTGCTCATACTAATGTCATAGTGTGCTCATATAATGTCGATTAATTCAATTAAACTTAGGATAGTGGTATAACAAGGCCAAATTGACCAAATTAAGTGTGCATGTTGGGTAAATGACTCCAACACCCCCCCGGCAACAAAGGACATAGGTCAGCCTATACAATAATGTAACTCAAACAATGCTCAAAAATAAATCTGAGGAAAGAGGGAAAAACCAGTGGGAAAAAAACCCCCTTAGGCTGAACACTGAAAGTAGTCTGATCACCCTAATGAACTCACCGCCAATAGTGAACGGAGGTAAGTGAACTTCTTTTCTAAAAATCTCTTGGTGAAGATGTCTGTAATCTACTCATCAATAGGGAAGTATTGCAGAATGATGGTCCTGTCATGCACCAATTCCCTGATATAGTGCATGTGTATCTCTACATGCTTGGTCCTCTTCCTAGTAACTGGATCTATGGATATCTTAATAGCACTTTGATTGTCACAAAAGAGGACAGTGGACAAAGTACTACTAATATCAAACTCTGAAAGAATGCCTTGCAACCAAACAACTTGGTGTTGATGTAATTGTAACTTCGGAATGTATTCACTTGTATTTCTTATCTATTGTAACCCAATGTTCATTCCAGGATGTATTGTAATGTATTTGAGTCATGTCATGCCCCAATGTTCC
>LPNX010912177.1:813589-846883 GCA_001517045.1 Pseudotsuga menziesii | reverse complement strand
TGGGTAACCCTCTTATTGGTCAAGGGTTAAAGTCCCCATAGTTGTGGGGCCCTTGGGTTATTATACTATCCTAGTGAAGTCGACCCTAGGTGAGTCATTGTAATTCAGGGCAATAGTCCCCACCATTGTGTTACCCTCCTATTGGTAGGAGGAGGCAAAGTCCCCACAAGTGGTGGGGCACTAGGGTTATTAGACACTCCTAGAGATGTCGGCTCTAGTAAGTAATTGTTAAGTAAGGCCGACATGTTGGAGTGCACTTCAAGTGAATGGAAGAATATAAATAGAGAGTGAGAGTCTCTCTATTTAGCACTTGCAACACATCACTCACTCACTCAAGTGTGGCACATTAGTGAGGAAGGAAATACACTGGGACTAGACAAGAAGAAGACTACTGCTGTCGGGAGTGCATCTTACTGTTTTGGGGTCTTACCATTTTTTGTACTGATTCTATCTCTGAGGAAGTTGTAGGGTTTTCTCCTTTATGGTTTCCCCGAGGAAAATTCTTTGTGTCTCTTGTCTCTTGTGATGTGCTTATGTTTTATTGTTGTGCGTGTTATTCTCTCAGTGAAAAGATCCTAAGATCATAATGCTAGCTTATATGATGAAAAACTAACATGGTATCAGAGCTAACCTGAGAAGAAGACATTGTGCAGCTACAGAAGCTAGGGCTTCTTACTTTTTGGGTCTCTCTCCACAATCTATCGACAAAATTATGCTAGGATGACTCTCCATTGAAGGGTGCATCTTTCTGTCGAAGCGGAATTCGATTCTGAGCATTTTTATTTTTTGATGTGGAAATTAGGGCTTTCTACAGAAGAGGAATTTTTGAGTGAGACCATCATAGGATTTTTCTCCTCATCAAAACCTAAGTTTAGAGACCTGGATCAAGAAATTTGGTTGGGTGAAACTCTGGGAAAGTCAAACCCTAGTTTGACCCCGAGCTAGGAAAAACCCTAAATACTAAAATTGATAAGTTTTGGTACATTCACTATATTATGCGTTTGGAGAAGTCTCAGAAGTGGAAAATTGCAGGGGCCAAAGATAAAATCCTGATGCACACTATTTCCAAAAATCAGCCTCATATTCTCTATATTCTGGGATATATGATCCTTCCAAGTTAGGGTTCTAGCCTCTTCTAGAATTCATCCTTAAATAGTACACCTAGGGAGAATTGCAATATATTGGGATACCGAGGTCCAAATGGACTTCCTGAAGATGTTACAAAAATGGAATGGACTATAATTTCAGTGGTATGAATATCAGACTCAGAAGATGAACCAGTGACACGTGACATGCCGTACAACTGCGCTGTTCTGAACAGTCCTGTAACATGTCACCTTGGGAAAAGGATCATAAATACCAAATGGTGAAACCATTTCTGATGAAATCTACGGTGTTGGATCAAGGACATTCGAGTTTACTCCTGTGAGAAATTTCAAACACAGAGGAGCAGAAATTTCAGAGATATCACAGAAACAGAAACAGGAATTTCCGTAGAAGAAATTGGAAATCTAGGGCTTCCTGTTCCGGGAGCTTCCCTCCACTGTTTTCAGAAAAGGAGTACATTGGACAACTCCATTTGAAGATATCCATATTTCTATCCAATCATATCTAAAATATTCCAAGTTTTGAAAATTAGGGTTTCTGTGACAAACCCTAAATCAGCCAGCTCCGTTACCAGGACGGACACCTCAAATCGGTAAGATCTAATCCTTTGCTATTTTCATTTGAGGTTCTCATTTCAAAGTAATCTATTACATCAGCTTGATGATAATCTTGGTGAAGTTCATAAATTCCAAGAATAGAAGTATTTGATCTCTCTAAAGAAAATGTATTGGACACCTACATGAGTATAGAGGTTCTAGTTCCAGAGGGAGATGAGGCTCAAAGCCTTACTCAAGAAGAACTTGGTCAAGGCCAAGAAGATCATTGCTGATTCAGTCACGAATCAAATTGTACTACAAGTGTCTTCCATAAAGACACCGATGATGTTTAATTCCTTGAACAAGCTATTTGAAGGAAAGAACATAGATGGAATATGACCTTAAGAAACCAGTTGAAGGAAGTGAAGATCTAGAATGCAGAGACCATGCAGTCATAAGAGTCTCTCAAATCAAGAACAACTTGAAGCGGTAAAAGAAAAAGTGAAGAATGTAGAAGTGGTGATGGCCACCTTGAATGGCCTCCCAGGATCATGGAATTCATTCATTCAAGGAACGTGTGCCATAAGAAAGTGATTAATTTTAGTAGACTCTGGGAAGAGAACTCACAAGAAGAAGAAGCTCGAGAAGAGAAGGTGGGAGCAACTGAAGATCAAGCTCTTACCATCCAAAGAAGATTACTCAAGCGATGAGGAATATGAAGAAATCATCTCTTGAAGAACCTCTTATCCACATTAGAATTTGGATAAGAAACGATGCAATCGTGAATGAAGAAGATGATGAAGCTAAAGACTCAAGAAGGAGTATACCCACGAAACAAATAAAGATAAGTATTCAATTGTCATTTCTTTGTTTTTGTTATGTTTTTGTTTATATTCAGTTATTGTATTATGCATGATAGGATGTTTGCATTAATGACAATATACTATTAATATGCATGTGATGGGTAAGTAGCTCATGGTGCTATACAAATTCTCCATTGCTACTTATCTAGAATGAAACCTCTTTGCTGACATATTGGATTAGTGCACAATCTCAATGTTGTCCTGGTAGAGATGGAAGGCATCTAGAAAGTTTCAGTGAGATATGGATGAATGTTGTATTGGTTAAAGTAGTTGCATGATCATATATTTATGCATAAGTATTTACCAATATAAATATTCCTTATGAAATGTTTCTAACCATAGAAATTCATTTGACTTATAGGAAAGACCGCATACATAATCGCCTACAAGCAAAGAAGAATAAAGACTGGTTTCGAAGAACAAGTGACGATAGTTCAAAGACGAAGAATAATATGACGAGTGCAGTGACATCATTGATGCAGAACCTTCCAACCACCAAGAAGAAAGGGAAGACCAGTTCAAGAAGAATGATGTCAGGGCGCAGTATCGAGACCTGAAGAGAAGTTCATAGTTCCATCATGCAGTATATGGAAACATCGTGGGATACAAATAAAGATTCGTAGCACGAGGCTTCTCACGAAAGGAAGGCCCAAACTACGAAGAGACATTTGCAGCCAGTAAGAGTTGAAACACATACATGATGAGATTGATGAAGATCTTAACCTTTGCTACAAGGTTGAAGATGCAAGTCTGTACACTAGACGGTCACATAGAATATTAGTAGCATAGGAAGCTACTTGTCACTCCGGTATAGAATGTTCAGTGCATAGAGTACAGAAGACAGAGGGAGTATGATGCTCCACTTCAGAGGGAGTGACTGCAAAATATCCTGTGTTTCGACATGGTATGACAAGATGGACAGATTACTGATGACTCTAGGCTTTACTGAGAGTAAAGTGGATTCCAACCTTTGCTTGAAGGTTGAAGGTGGAAGATCAGTGATGCTCTTGTTATGTGTCGATGCACTATTTTCTAGGCATGGAGGTGTGGACAAGGGAAGTCTGCAGTAGAGATCCTGAATAGGTTCAAGATGATAGACTGCATGACCACACCTATGGCATCAAACATGAAGCTATTGAGTAAATCTTCATCAGATACGGTTGATGCTACTATGTATGGTTAGATGATTGGGTCCTTGATGTACCTGAGACCAGATATTTGCTTTGCTATAAACACATTGAGACATGTTCACCTGATGGATGCAAAGCATATTCTGAGGTACCTGAAGGGTACAGTTGATTATGGGCTCAAGTATGATGTGAATCAGAAGATTAACCTAGAAGATTATGTTGATTCAGATTGGGAAGGCAGTGCCATCAACAGGAAGAGTACTTCAGGATGTTGCTTCAGTATGGGATCAGGTGTGATCTCTTGGTTTAGCAGGAAGCAATCCTGTGTGGCACTAAGTACAACTGAAGCAGAGTATGTCGCGGCTTGTTCAGCTAGTTGTGAGGTAGTATGGCTATGGAAGCTACTGTCTGATATATTTGATCTCTAGTTGGATGCTACTTGTATACATTGTGACAACCAGAGTTGCATGAAGTTGTCAGAGAATCCAGTGTTCCATAACAAGTTGAAGCATATCGAGATCAAGTATCACTATATCAGGGATATGGTGTAGAGAGGAGCAGTTAAGCTCTAGTATGTTGCGACGGAGGAATAGATGGCTGATGTATTGATGAAGCCATTGCTAGGATGAAGTTCGAGTACTTCAGGGAGAAGCTTGGTGTTCTCCAGATCGAGATTTCCTCCAAGAGAAAGTGATGTATCCCAAAGACATTCTGACGAGCAGGTCAGATGTAAGGGCTGAGCCATTCTCTCATGGTGAGAGGATTCAATTCCTTCCATGTCAGATATGAGTGCTAGAGATCCAAAGCCATTCTGACAAGCAGGTCAGATGTAAGGGCGGAGCTATTCTGTCATGGTGAGAGGATTTGGTTCCTTCCATGTCAGATATGAGTGCTGATTGCCATTCTAGGAATGGAGGCACCTGGTCAGTTACCAGGAACACTCAGTCTGGGACTAAGAGAGCCATTCTGACATGGTGAGAGGATTGGTTCCTTCCATGGTCATATGTAAGGGCTGAACCATTCTGTTCATGGCTAAAGGATTTAGTTCCTTCCATGTCAGATGCGAGTGTTGGCCATTCTGACAAGCAGGTCGGATGTAAGGGCAACTGCCACTCTCAGGGAGAGTGGAGACACCTGGTCCGTTACTAGGTAACTCAGTCAGGGACTGGGGGCCATTCTGACGAGGGTGTAGGATTCAGTTCCTACCAGGTCAGATGTGAGTGCACGCCATTCTGTCGAGTAGGATAGATGTAAGGGAAACTGCCACTCTCAGGGAGAGTGGAGGCACCTGGTCTGTTACCAGGTAGCTCAGTTAAGAACTGGGGGCCAATCTAATGGGGGTGTAGGATTCAGTTCCTACCAGGTCAGATGTGAGTGTAAGCCCTTCCATCACTGTGATAGGATGTGTTCTTGTCTGGATGGATGTAAGTGCGAAGCCATTTCACAGATGGTAGTTGATGTGCCTACCATGCTGGTGAATGTGAGTGCTGGGCCTTTCTTATGTGATTATAGTTTACTACATGATTAGATGTGAGTGCTAGGCATGCCTTTCTGATGAGAAGGTCAGATATAAGTGTTGGGTGAAGACCTACCTGGTGGCTAGGCCTACAACCAGCATGAAAAAGGGCTGGCTCTGTAGAACTTCCTATGACAAGATAGTACACACATGATGATGACCAGAAGAGATCTAGATTGAGAGATGATCCAAATCCAGCAGTGATGATCCAGATCGAGTGATGATCCAGATCCAGTCTAGTGATGATCTAGATCGAGTGATGATCTAGATCCAGTGATGTTGATCCAGATCAAGAGATGATCTAGATCTAGTGATTATGTCCGATGACAATACAGATCGAGTGATGATCTAGATTCAGTGATGATGATCCAGATCGAGTAATGATCTAGATTCAGTGATGATCATCCAGATCGAGTGATGATCTAGATCCAATGATGATGTTCCAGATCGAGTATGATCTAGTGACGATGTTCTAGATCGAGTATGATCCAGTGACGATGATCCAGATCGAGAGATGATCCAGATCCGATGATGAAGATGGCTTGAAGATGAAGATGACTTGAAGATGAGATGATCCAGCTGATACAGAGAAGAAGACCAGTGCTGATAAATTGTGTCAAGAGAATACCTTCCTAGTTAAGAGGGAGTGTTGTTGTAATTGTAACTTCGAAATGTATTCACTTGTATTTCTTATCTATTGTAACCCGATGTTCATTTCGGGATGTATTGTAATGTATTTGAGTCATGTCATGCCTTGATGGTCCGATCGGGAAGTTTCTATAATGATAAATTCATGTCAAGTCATTTTGGGTAACCCTCTTATTGGTTAAGGGTTAAAGTCCCCATAGTTGTGGGGCCCTTGGGTTATTAGACTATCCTAGTGAAGTCGACTCTAGGTGAGTCATTGTAAGTCAGGGCAATAGTCCCTACCATTGTGTTACCCTCCTATTGGTAGGAGGAGGCAAAGTCCCCACAAGTGGTGGGGCACTAGGGTTATTAGACACTCCTAGAGATGTCGGCTCTAGTAAGTAATTGTTAAGTAAGGCCGACATGTTGGAGTGCACTTCAAGTGAACGGAAGAATATAAATAGAGAGTGAGAGTCTCTCTATTTAGCACTTGCAACACATCACTCACTCACTCAAGTGTGGTGCATTAGTGAGGAAGGAAATACACTGGGACTAGACAAGAAGAATACTACTACTGTCGGGAGTGCATCTTACTGTTTTGGGGTCTTACCATTTTTTGTGCTGATTCTATCTCTGAGGAAGTTGTAGGGTTTTCTCCTTTATGGTTTCCCCGAGGAAAATTCTTTGTGTCTCTTGTCTCTTGTGATGTGCTTATGTTTTATTGTTGTGCTTGTTATTCTCTCAGTGAAAAGATCCTAAGATCATAATGCTAGCTTATATGATGAAAAACTAACACTTGGATGCAAGCATTCACCACTCCTTGGTACTCGGCCTCTACTGAAGACAATGCTATGGTGACTTTCTTTTTGATAGACTAGAAAATGGGGCCACCACCAAACATGAAGACATATCTGAAATTAGAATCACCCACCCAATCAGAATCTATGTAACCAACCAGCTCTATCCCGGAGTCTGCAGCATAGTGAATGACGTAGGTCCTGGTTCCCTGAATATACTGGAGGATCCTCTTGGCTTCCTTCCAATGAATATCATGAGGCTCCTGCATGTATCTTTTTTTTTACAGTAACGGTTATGGGAATTTTAGTATTAAAATCTGGCTAAATGGCTGCCAGCGGCCTTATAACAACATTTCCATGTCTAACTACAACAATTACCCAATAGTATGGAGCTAGTCGCTCCCTTTGCAAAATTCCTGTATTTAACTAAGCAAGACAGAGATTTCATAATGCTGCAAACAGAATATAAACTGGAACAACATGCTGGATCAGTCCATTCTAGTCTTGACGCTCCCTTTGCAAAATTCTTGTAGTTAACTAAGCATAGACAGAGATTTCATAATGCTGCAAACAGAATATAAACTGGAACAGCATGCTGGATCAGTCCATTCTAGTCTAGACGCTCCCTTTGCAAAATTCTTGTATTTAGCTAAGCATAGACAAAGATTTCATAATGCTGCAAACATAATATAAACTGGAACAACATGCTGGATCAGTCCATTCTAGGCTCGATTTGATCATGATCTTCTTCCAGGTCATGATCTTCTTTCAGGCTTATTCCACATTGTGATCTTCTTCCAGATCGTGATCTTCATCCAGATATTTGCTGGCACTTCCTTCTCTTCCAATCAAGGATCTGTGGGCACACTGCTTACTGAAGCGACTTAATACAGGATCGTGCTGCCTTCCCCTTCTGCTGCGTTGAAGATACTCTACATATTCTTCATCATGCGTGAGCTAGGTTCTTTCCTCCCTGGTGGACTGCAATTGGAGCCAATTTGCAGCTTCCATACTGATAATTAGAGTCATGAGACGACCTGTATGATTTGAACACTTGATAGATGGATTTTCAGTCAGTTTTTTGGCTTTATTATGAAGACGCCCACTCTACAAAACCTCAAATATACTAGAGATCATACAGACATCCTTCCTTTTAGAATTAACTGGACAAATGGTGATCCTTTCTATCCCATCAGCCATCGAGCTAAGGAATTGGATCATGATGCTCAATACCGTTGATGAGGAGAGCTCCCCCGTTCAGGGAGGTACCAATGTTGGCTTCATGGTCCGCCCCTTGATTGAAGATTCTGAGGACGTGATAAAACTTAATTTCATCAAAGTCTTTAAGATGATTTAAAACTTTCCGGAAGTAATGGGCCAGAACCATATTTTTAGGGGCCTTTTTTAGGTTTAATGCTTGGATAATGAGGCTGGAATCCCCAATGACAATCAAGTTCTTGATGGAGAGCCTTCTAGCCTGAGACAGACCCTGCCAGAGGGCTAAAATTTCTGCAATGTTGTTGGTATTCTGGCCCAGCCCCCAAGAAAAATTGAGAACAATTTTCCCTAAGCTGTCAAGTAAGACACCTCCACTTCTTGAATTTCTGGGATTCCCTTTCGAGGCCCCATCCACATGCATCACATGCTTTTCCAGCGAGGATCTCCACTTTATGAACTCTAGCTCTTCCAGCCTTATTTCCCAGGGAGTATGCTGCTTAGTAGTTTTCTTGATTTTGGTAAGAAGGGAAGAGTCAAGATTATGAAACCAGCTGTAATCATATTTGTCAGCAATTACTTCATTGTTGATTTTGGATTTTGAAGCTTCCATATCTCCCAGGAGCACCTTCACCTTGAGAGCTACTTGGTGCGGAGACCTTGTCGTGTCCCTAAAAATCCTGTTGTTTCTTTCCAGCCACAGCTTCCAGCAAAGGTCCCAGTGGGTGGAGGCTCCTGCATGTATCTTGACATATAATTCATGACATAATATATATCAGGTGGAGAATGAGTCAAATAAAGCAAGCTACCAATCAGCTATCGATAAATAGTGCAGTCCATGGGAGATGTGCTTTTTTCTTCTTCAAGGTTGATCCCTGAAAGGAAAGGGAATGGAGAAGATTTAAATTCAGCCATGTTAAACTTAAATAATAGGTTTTATATGTATTTTTACTGATTGACCATTATCCCATCAATATTTTGCTCAATTTCGAGCCCCAGAAATTGCTTCAAGAGCCCCAAATCACTCATTTCAAATGCATTGTGGAGGGCAGTTTTGATGGCTAAAATAGAAGCAATTGTGCTACCTGTAATCAATAATTCATCAACATATAAAACAATAATAATAAAATTACCATCAGAATGATGTAGATACACATTTGTATCTGATTTACACCTTTGGAAGTTTTGCGAGAGAAGGAAGGCATCCATCTTGGAATACCACTCTCTTGGGACCTATTTTAACCCGTATAGTGACTTATTTAGTTTGCAAACAAAAGATGAATAAAAAATGGAGCCCTTGGGATGCTTCATGTATATCTTCTCATGAAGATATCCATGTATAAATGCAGACTTAACATCCATATAATGCACTTCCCAGTGCTTAGATGCAGAAATTTCCAAAACTAGGCAGATGGAGTCCATTTTTGCAACCGGTGCAAAAGTCTCATGGTAGTCCACACCTTGGACCTGGGAGAAACATTTTTCTACCAGCCTTGCCTTATATTTGCAGTTTGTTCCAGAATTATCAGCCTTAATCCGAAACACCCACTTGCATTGAACCAATTTCCTCCGCGGAGGAAGATAAACTAGCTCCCAAGTAGTGTTTTTCTGAAGAGAATTCATCTCTTCGTCCATGGAAGCTTTCCATCTTGGATCCTTCCGAGCATGGTATTAAGAATTAGGATATGAACTTATCATTAAATAACAAGATTCATACAGCAAATAATCAGGACAACAGAGTGCAATACTTTCTCTTTGGAAATCAGACCGGGTTCTTCTTGGGTCATTCTGATTTCCAATGTTTTCAGCTGCGGAGGAGAGTGTATGTCTAGCCCAAGTTGGGAGATGATTTTGTACTTCAGGTTATGATTCATAATCTGATGTTTTCTGTATGCTAATATCAGAAATAATAGGATCCAAATCAGGGTCATCACCCCCAATTCCATCATCCAAATATTCAGTAGAATATGAAGGAAATTCAACAGTTTTCTCCTTCATTAGTTCTACCTCCTGAAGAGGCTCATCGAACATGACACTCCTTTCAATGATGATCTGTTTTGTTCTGATATTCAGCATATTGAAACCTTTAGATTCATCAATATATCCAATAATAGACATTTGATGCTTTGCGGTTGCAAATCCCTCCTTTTATCGTACAGAATTCGGGCCAATGCAGTGGACCCAAACACCCTCAGATTCGACACATCTGGCTTGTGTCTGAAATATGCTTCAAAAGGAGTATTCCATTTCATGGATGAGTGTGTCACTCTATTCTAAATATATTCTGCAGCATTCATGGATTCAGCCCACAAATTTTCAGCCAACTTCTTTGATTCCAGCATGAAAGTGGTCATCTCCTTGAGAGACTGATTCTTCCTCTCTGCTACACTGTTCTGCTGGGGAGTGTAGGGGACTGAATGTTGGATATGAATACCACTTTGGGAACATATATGAAGAAACTAATTACTGATATATTCCCCACCATTATCATATCTCAAAATATTTATCTTTTTGCAAGGTGCATTCTCAATCAATGCCTTCAAATCAACGAATTTTTCCAAGACTTTCGACTTCTTTTTGATAAAAAAGACCCATGTGTATCTGGAAAAGTCATCAATGAAAGTGAGAACATAACTTGATCCATTCATGGATGTGGTAGGCATGGGTCCATTGATATCAGAATGTGTCAACCCCAAGATGCATGATGCTCGACTTGCCTTCCCCTGATCAAACTTATGCTCAGGGTGCTTTCCAACAACACAGCCCTTGCAAATTCTGGTGGTAGCTTTGATGTTCGGGAGGCCTTCAACCATGGAATTATTATGTAATTTCTGAAAGAAATTAAAGTTTAGGTAGTCAAACCTCTCATTCCACAATCTACTAACCTCATTTCCATGATTCAGCAATGCGATGGGCTTTGCATCTGCCACAAAATGGGAGAACTCAAAGGATTTTGCATGATGGTTTGCAAGGACTTTTGCTACAAGTTTTCCAGATGCAAGTTCTGTGATCTATACATCATCTGGGCTAAAGGAGACTCTCTTGAGCACTCCCATATGTGTCATTTGATAAACACTTAGGAGTTTTGATGCAAGAGATGGTACATACCGAACATTGGAAAAATAACCATGCTCAAGATTTAAAGTACCTTGTCCTTCGGATATGATTGTGGAGTCATATCCCATGTGGATGGGAATAGTTTTGCTGGTATCCAAAGATGAGAAAGTGTCTCTTTCAGCCATCATGTGATTCGAAGCTCCAGAATCTATAAAAAGAGTTTTGGACTTCGAAGTGCTTGCCATGAGAGCATGACCTCTTTCATGTTGTGGTTCCCGATCTTTCTGATCTCTCCTCCGAAAGCTTTCCGAAAGATTGATGTGATTTTTATCAAGAAGAGAAGTAGATTCATCAAGTTTATTTGTCATGTAGGCATGTTTATGGTGGAAGCCCTTCCCGCAGTACGAACACTTAACTTTTTCCTTCCCATGATTCCCTTTGTTTTTGTTCTTCTTCGAGCCAGAAGGCTCTTCATGCTGTTGGTTTTCAACTTTAGGATTAGGGGCTGCAAATTTGGTTTTTGGGTTATTCTGTTGCTTTCCTTTACCCTTCAGATCTTTGGGCCCTGAATCATACAGAGCTTGATCATGGGAGGATCTAATGATGCTCATCTGGACAAGCTTATCATGTTCACTTATTAGGGACTCAATGAAGGCATTGAGAGAAGGAATATTCCATCCAGGGGTTGTGATCTTCCCCTCTCTAAATGTAGAAAAAAACACCAAATAATTAGCTCCAAGTTTGGACTGAATGGCAAGAATGAGCTGATCATCCTCCTTCTCCACCTTACAATGCTTCAAGAGTAAGACAATGTGCTTGAACTTTGTGAAAAAATCATTTAAGGTCTCAAAATTGGAAGGTTGGAGAGACATCAACTCATTTTCAAGCTGATAAACTCTCAAATCATCCTATTTTCCATACAGAGTGTCAAATTTGTCCCAAATTTCCTTTGGAGTCTTCAATCCCGAGAGGTGGAAAAGAAGATCCCTGGAAATAGAGAGGCACAAGAAACCGAATGCTTCGTCTTTCTTGTTCAAGAATATAGCTTTTTCTATCACATGATTAGGCTCTTCTTCAGTTTCCATAGTGAGCCAGTAGAGTCCTCTGGCACATAGCTGGATCTCCATATCTCCTTTCCATGAATGGAAATTGAACGGATTCAAGAGTTTAACGAAAGAAGCCATCTCAAACTATTGTAGCGAATGCTTTTCACCTGTTAAAACCTACAAATCACAACAAAAGGGGCACCATAAGGTTGGATAACCTGCACATTTCATTTTTTCATCACACCGAGCATAATTGATCAAGCAAGCTTGATCAATAATTCCTTTACTTGGGTATTAAGTGGTAAACCTTCGGCTTCTGGTGTAGTGATGGAATTTGAGCTTTTGCTCAATTTTTCATGCAAGATCTGTAAAAAACAATGTTTTTGAGAGATTTGCACTTCGTGCTTCTGTGAGCTCTGATACCATATTAATCTGTCACAGTAATATAGGGAATAAAACACAGTCTCATAAGAGACTTTAGACAATTAAGCATGAAAATATCATAATGGTGCTGCAATAGGAGTAGCAGCTCTGTATAATCAATAAAGAATGAGTAATACAATACAACTATCATGCAAGGTGTATGAATTCCAAGACAATTCTAATTCCCAAGTAGGTCATTCAAATTGAATGAATGAGTGTAACTTAACTGAATGTCAGCCACAATAAACACACCTAGTTAACCCATTTATCAAGTCCTGATTGACTCAACTAAGTCCTAACTGTATCGGAGTGCAATGGATGAATAAGTCTAACTGAAAGTAGCTCAGACACATGTCATTGCATGCCAATCAACAAGTGGTAGCACATAATTAACTCCAATGAACCCCGATGAGGTTAACCTAAGTCAAACTGGTCATCAAAAGTCGTTCGAGGCACTCTAGTTGTCTCCAGTTCATAAATTATAATAAAAATAATCAAATAAATGAATGGAGGCACCTTCACCACTTGGATTAACCGATTGTAACAATCAGTTAGCAATTAGGTGCATTTATGACACTCATATCACCCTAGAATGGCTCCCCGGTTGAAGGAGGAAGCCTAGTTAGCCTCCCTGATTGAAGGAGAAAGCCCAGTTGGCCTCCTTGATTGAAGCTAGGTGTGGGTGTGCTCATGCTGATGTCATAGTGTGATCATCTAATGTCGATTAAGTCAATTAAAATTAGGATAGTGTTTTAACAAGGCCAGATTAACCAAATTAAGTGTGCATGTTGGGTAAATGACTCCAAAAGTATCCATTATGCATGCCCTACCATGCAGATATAACTCACATAACAAATTATGCTCATAAAAATCACTCTGGGTGAAAGTTTCCAAAAATTGAGAAGGTGTTACAATCTGCCAGCACCTTCGCTCCTTTAAAGCCTTAATATATAACAGAGTCATCTATTCAAATAGGAATACAGGGTAGGATTGGGAGGGGTCTTTGTAGCTAAATAACTCATGAGTTAAAGGGAGCATCTGTTCTTTATCTTTCTCCATATACTCATATTTCTTTAACTCTTTTAACTTCTCCCGCATCTCTTCCCATCGAGTTTTCTGAAAGAAGATATCCTCGGCCCATTTTTCACTTAATTCTTGAATGGTAATTTTGTGCTCAGTAACACAAATCATACCTTCATCAAATTGGCTTTCATGACGCCTCCATTTACTTACTTCAAGCTTTAAAAGTGATACCTCTTTTGTCAAATCTTGCTTATTCCTATCTGTGGATGTCTCCTGAAGTTCCACAACCTCCACCTATGTTGCTGGTTCTTGCAATTGAACATCTAGAATATGGTTTGTTGCTTCCTCAACCTCAATTTGAATTGCTACTTCCTGTGTTTCAGCAGTTTCATCCTTGGTATGAACTATTACTTCCTCTGTTTCAGCAGTTTTAGTTTGGATTGTTGTTTCAACAAATGTTTTTAGAAACACTATTTCTTGTGTGATAGTGTTTGATTCTTTCAATTCCATCATAGAAGTTTCAACAACCAAATCTAAAGACATTGGTTCTTGTGTAGAAGTGTCATGTTATATCTCTATATCTTTAAGCTGCTAGAATCCCTCCTGCACAATCTCGATGTCACTTGACTACTGCTCCTAGTCTATTTCTGTGTCACCCGACTGCTGCTCCTAGTATGGAAGTGAATTGAATTCCCCAAAACTACTTCCAGAAGGAATAAATTCAGTATTTCCTAAGTATTGAGGCTACAGTGCCTCATTTACATGTAATTCTTGTTCAAGAATCTCATCCATCTTCAACCATGTTTCTTCTGTTGGTTTCTCATTCATTGTCTCATTTCTTCCTTGGCCTGAATGTTCCAATATATAGGATGCTATTTCCATTTTATCAACCTTATATCCTACCAATATAAATAAAAATCCACATTCAAGGCATAACAACTCTTCTTTTTCCTACCTGTAAGGTGGATTTTCAAACTAACTAGCAGCTTCTACCAAGGTGTCTAGGCCTCATGCTGCCTTTTTTTTGCTTGCCTCCTTCCACCTTTCCAATTCTTCCCTGAGTCCCCACGTGTATTCCTTCATCAATTCACTTTCATATTGCAAAATTTCTAACTGGGGTTGCACAGGTTCTTGGGTAACGGTGGCCACCTTAGGTGAATTTCCCACCGGTTCTTGTGTTTCACCAGGTACACTAAGTTTTAAAATGATAATTTTGATCCTTCCCCTTTCTGTTGTCCAAGAGGCCCTGGTTCTTCTTGTTCTAGATGATTCTCCCTATGTTCCAGTAGGTTCTTGTGTAATAGTGGCATCCATCAGTAAATTACCCACTGGTTGTTGTGTTTCAATGGGTAACATGGAAATTTTAGTGACTTACCACTTTCGTTGTCCAAGAAGCTCTAGTTCTTCTTCTCCTGGATGATTATACCTGTGTTTCAGTAGGTTCTTTTGTGATAGTGGAATCCATCGGTAACATAACAACTGGTTCTTGTGTTTCAGTGGGTAAAATGGGAATTTCAACACTTACCACTTCTGATGTCCAAGAAGCCCTAGTTCTTCTTCTCCTAGATGATTCTCCTCCAACACTTGATCTTTTCCTCTTCCTCTATGGTGTGAGAAAGGTAGAGACTTCTCCAGTTTCTACTAAAGGTTCATCCTCCTCTATTACAGTTCATTTTATCTCCTAGGAGGTTTCAATCTCGACAACCCAAGGCCTTATTTCCTCAGTTTCTGCAACCTCTCCTTCTTCTCTTGCCACATTCGTAGCTCCAGCTTCCATTGTCACCACTTCTGCAATTGTTCCCCTTTCTATTTATTCTACTACTTCTCCTTCATTTTCTTCTATTCTCCAACCATTTCCTCTATACGACTATTATCGCTACACCTCCCCTTGATTTTCCTCTTGTTCATATTCACCTTCTTCCAACTCTTCATCCCTCCCCTAGTTGAATCCGAGGAGCTCTGTTCGACTTCTCTATCCCCAATGTGTGCTACTGCAGATGCCTGATGCACCGCAGCTCCAACAAACTATTCCCATGTTAAGTTATTTCGTGTCAAATATCTTTGCACCAATAATTTAATCAACCCATGGTTTGTGATAGAAGAGAGTGGGTGTACGGAGTTCTTAACATAATGTGCAATGTTTTGCAGAGTATGTGAAAGATAAAATGGAATATTTATAAGTATGCCATGGCATAAGTGATACAAAAGGACAAAATAGTAAATGTAAACAACCCTATACCTTCCTTCACTTGTAATGTACCTTTTAGGAAGGTAGCGACCTGGTCCCAAGGTCTTGGAGATGTCTCTAGTGCCACTCCTCTAGCCCTTCTCTATACTTTCTCCCTTGCTTCTAGAAATTCTTTGGTTGCACTCAAATTGTGCTTCTTTCGAAAAAACCAGCGATCTCCAGTTAGATTCAATCCTATGACTTCTACTACAGCCCGTTCTGATGCATCTATCCTCAACCCTTTGATCTCTGAGTATTCTCAAGTCAAGTTCATAGTGAACTGGAGTGTTGTTTCCTCATGGAAACCATTCAATCTCTGGAAATTTCCAATCCATCCAACTTTGTGAAAAATATCAAAGACCTCTCTGTTTACAGACAGAGAGGCTAGATTTCTAGGTTCATACCTGATTGGAGGACCCATAGTACATTTTATTTACTGGATGTGATAGGCGGATGTAGTAACTGACAAAATCAGTCATTCGAGTTGCAGCAATTGAACACAGTAACTAGATAACAAGGGTTCATATGGGTTTTTTAAATTTTTTTGTGAAATTAGAAACAAATGTGTTACATATTATTGTAGATAGGGCGACGGTTGTTTTGAAGTAGAAGCAGGATGACTTTGAAAGGAATATTAATTAATTATGGAGTATTGTTAGTAGTAAAAAAGGTATAATAATTACTATTACATCATTTAATACTTGATTATACTTTCAATCAGAATCCATACCTCATCATTGTTACTCGAGCCTTCAATTCCCCGGTATGTTTTGAACTTTCGATGCCAAATAATCACGAGGGAGATGATTTCACATGCACAATTGAGAATAAATCTATTGTCAAGCATTAGTCAGGTGGAGCATGTTTGTATCATCATTTATTTCCTAAATGCACGGAGGGAGTGTAAAAGATATCATCATGAAACGATAAGATTCAGTTGGAAATCCACCCCAAACGCATCGTATTTTTCATGAGATTCTCAGTAACACTACTGGTGGAGTTAAGGAAAAAGTTGGTGAAAAAATGGCAGAGTTGCAGTGTGAAACAACCAACTTTGATGTAAAAGTAGTGGATTTACAACAGACAATGGTCAAATTTAGCGGAAAAAATAATGGAGTCACAGCGGCATTTGTCCAAAAATAGCAGAAAAATTAGCAGAGTTGCAGTGGAATTTGGCCAAAAATAGTGGAGAAGGTAGTAGAGTTGCAACAGAGTTTGGCCAAAAGTAGCAAAAAAGTTAGCGGAGTTGCAGCGGAGTTTGGCCAAAAATAACAGAAATTTTAGTGGAGTTGCAGTAGAGTTTGGCCAAAAATAGTGGAGCTGCAGCGGGATTTGGCCAAAAATAGTAGACTTGTAGTAGATAAAAATTAAGCACTTAACAGAATTTCTGGTAAAAATAAAAATTGACAGAGCTTGGTAAAAATATGAGAAATGATAAATTTCTCATCAAAGATCTGCAATCTTATCCATTTGTTCTTTCAAGGAGTCATATCAATGAAGAAGGATCGTCCAAGATTCCACAATTGCTTGTCCCATCGCAACTACTCCTTCTGCATGAACCTTCTCACAAATACCTATCCACAATTCTAAAAAACAAACCTGATCATAGCTAAAAAAAGAAAAATAAATAGTAAAAATGAAATAATCTTATTTATATACATTTTTTGTGGAATTCGCAACATACTTAAAAAAATTTAGAAGCGGGGAAACAACCCTACTCCTGTACCAGTTGACAGTCCGGATCAGCTGCGACCTGTGAGATAAATGCATCCTTCGAGATAATTTTATGATAAATCCATAATCGATGACCATTAGCAAACATAGGTGTCTAATTTTCATCAATAGTGGTGAAATGAATGGTTCTATTGTCAAATACCTTATCTATTATGTAAGGTCCCAACCATCTCGTGCATAGCTTTCCTTTAAAATCCCTTTTAAAATGTGAATCATACAGTAAATCCCAATCTGCTTTGCAAAATGCCTTCTTCTTTATAAATATATCATGTCATTTGGAGCGCTACTGTTGAATTAAATATGTATGATGTATAGCAGTGGTGCACTTTTCATCTAGTTCATTTAGTTGATTCAGTCAGTTATTCTAAGCCTATGTTAAATCCAGGTTTACCTCTGTGGTTATTCTCAGATTTTTAATTTCAAATTCAATAGGAAAAACAAAACTCTTCCCAGACACCAGTTCATATGGGGAGAAACCCGTAGTGTTGCGCCACGTTGTACGGTAGGACCATAATGCTTCTAGAAACCTGTCATCCCAATCCTTGTGATGACTCTTCACTGTTTTTGTAAGGATTGACTCAATCACCTTGTTCATGATTTCCACCTAGCCATTGGCATGTGGATGATTTGGAGAGGTTACTCTACGCTGAATACGATACTTCTAAAACAAGGCCTCCATATTTTGGGGCACAAACCGTGGTCCTCCGTTTGTCACAATTTCCCTGGGTACTCCAAAGCGAGTGAATATATCTGCATATAAAAAGTCTATTACAACTTGATCATTAGCCTATACGAAGGCCACAAATTCCACCCACTTGGTCATATAGTCAGTGCAAACCATAATGTAAACTTTATGTATTGATGTAGGGTCGATAGGCCTTACAAAATATAGGGCCCATCTATCAAAGGATTCAACCACCAACTATGGCTAAAGTGGCATTTCATCTAATCTATGTGGATGGCCCATTCTCTGGAAGTTGTCACAGACCTGAACATACTTTCTCGCATCCTGAAATATAGTTGTCCAGAAATATCCCATCCTTAATGCTTTATGGTTCGTCCTTTTATCGGAAAAATGACCCCCACAGGGCTCATCATGGCAGGCCTTCAAAATATTATGGATTTCATCCTCTCTCTCACACTACCTGATTTCCAAATTAGGTCCTAAGTAGAAGAGGTGGCCTTCAACCTAGCAGTACCTCGTACTGTGTTGTATAATTCTCCTCTTTTCTCATTTGGATAAGTGCGATGGAAGTCTACCTGCAACCAAGTAATTGGGAATATCAACGTATCATGGGGAAAAGGTTGAGATTGCAAATAAATGTTCATCAATAAAGAAATCTTCAACTGGTGTATAATCATTGTTATTATTTAATCAAGAAAGGAAATTTGCAACCACATTCTCCTCCCTGTTCTGTCAACAATAGTTATGCCAAATTCTTGGAGTAACAACCACCACCTAGTCACTCTAGCATTAGTAATGGGTTTGTTCATTAAATATATAATAGTTGAGTGGTTAGTATGTACAAATGTAGAATATCCAGTAATGTAATGTCTAAATTTATTGATGGCATAAACAATAGCAAGGAACTATTTCTCTGTTACCATGTAGTTTAGTTCAGGAGGAACCATATTCTTACTAACATAATAGAGAGGATGCGGGTTGTGACCTTCCTACTATCGCAGAACTGCTCCAATGGCTATGTCTGAAGCATCAGAAGAGATATGAAAAGGTAGTGCCCAATTAGCCCCCCTCAAGATGGGTGTTGTATATAGACTCTTCTTTAGTACTGAAAATTCTTCCTGGAATGCATCTATCAACACAAGTTGGGCATCTTTCATTAGTAAAGTAAATAAACAAGATGTCAACTTGGAAATTTTTTCTATAAATCTCCTATAATAACTAGCATGACCAAGAAAACTTCTTACCTCTTTCTGTGACCTAGCGATAGGGATATTTGAAATTACCTTTATCTTGGCTAGATCTACCTGAGTACCTGTAGTAGAGATAAAATGTCCCAGAACCACACCTTTGCTCATTATCATGTGGCAATTTTCAGTGCTTAGAGATAGGTGTGTCTATTCACAACGTTTCGAAACCTCTTACAAGTTTTCCAGTGCTTCATCAAAACTTTTTCCATAAGGAGTGAAGTCATCCATAAATATTTCCATACAATCGTTCACCATTTTAGAGAAAATTCTAATTAAAACCCGGAGAAATATAGTTGGCGCATTGCAAAATACGAAAGGAAGCACCCTGTATGAGAAGGTTCCCCAAGGACAAGTGAAGGTGGTTTTATCCTGGTCTTCAGGGGTAATCTATATTTGGTTATATCCACTAAAACCATCCAGGAAAGAAAATAATCGTTTTCCAGACAAAGTGTCTAGGACCTTATCGATGAAAGGAAAAGGGAAGTGGTCCTTCTATGTTTCTTTGTTAAGTTCACGGTAATCTACACCGACTCTCCATTTATCATTTTTATTAGGTACTATCACTAGTGGGGAGACCCACTCACTATCTGAAATAGGGTAAATAAAACCTGCTTCTAAAAGTTTTTGGATTTCCTCCTTCACGATATCTCTCAAGTTCGGGTTCATTCTGAACTGAGGTTGACATACAGGATTTGAATCATTTTAATATAAATAGGATGGGTACACAGCTCCGAGGGAATTCCCCTCATGTGTGTGTATTCCCATGCAAAATCCCCCTTATGTTGTTTCAGCAGTGTAACAAGGCGTTCTAGTTCACCAACTTTGAGATTAGGGTTGATGTTCAATGTTATCCCTAAGTCGACTTCCACTGGAACACTCTTGGAATTATCAATTACTGGAATCAATTATGTGTTACTGACTAAGGATTCTTCTTTGAGTTCTTGATGTTCTTGTTCTTTTAGTATGCTATCTAGGATTTGATATGCTCTTTTAGTGATAGACGTAGGCTCGCTAATGGAATTGCAGATGGTATCACCTTCAGTTTATGTCTTAAAGGTCAAGGATCTCCTAATTGTTAATAAAGGCTAGATATATTCTTCTTCCTCTAAATCCATCCACAATGGATTTTTGGCATCTAGGATCAGTCTATATGGAGGATATAAAGTCAGATTTTTAATCACACTTCCATCAGAAATTGTCATGGAGTCTGATCTACAGCTGATGTATGCATCCGCTGTAGCTAGCCATGGTCTTCCCAAGATCGATGGGTGTCCCCCCAACTGTGACTTAGGCTATAAAACAACAAAGTCTGCAAGGCACTCCCATGAATAACCAAAGACTACTAGGTCATCCACAATTCCTTCTAGTTTAATAGTAGATATGTCATTCATCTCTAGTATGGTTGGGGCAGGCCTGAGATTAGCGATTCCTAGTTGTTTTAAGGTCTCAATGGTCATAACATTTATTGACGCACCTAAGTAGACCAAAACATTAGATATTTGAATATTCCCAATACATACTGTGACAGTGGGGTTAGCTGGGTCAGCGTATTTGGCAAATGGGACTTTCCCCATCATTAGTTCAGATAACTTTCTTACCACATGCACTGTAGGGGGGTATTTAGGTTTCCTTCCTAGTTTTTTTACAACCATGTCTCTAATAGTTTTGGAATAAATAGGTATGTCGTGTAGGGCTTGTAATAGTGGAATTCTTACATAAATATTTTTCAACTCTCCTAGAAGGTTCAAAACTAGGTTGTTCCATCGCCTTTTGCAAGGTTAGTCGTTAAGGATACGATGGTTCTCTCAAAGACTGCGTAAGTTGAGTTTTAGTACATGTCTCTACAAGTGTTTCAACTGTTGTTTTTTCATGTGTATCAATCAATGTTTCAGCTGGTGTTTCAGCATCCACAATAATGGGGATCGCTAGATTGAATGAATTTCCAAATACTGGATTGATTCCTTCATCAGTCATAGAGGATGGAACATTGTCAATGACTATTGGTTCCACCACCCTCCCTCATCGAAAGTGTAAATTATTGCAAGGGAGAGGGGAAATGGAATAAGCTGACATGCTGAAAGTTTTGAAATGTTGCACTACCTTACTGTTAGGATTCAGGGTTAGGTTGAGCAGGAAATTAAGGAAGGAGTGGTGCACCCATTGGTGTAGCATTATTTGGGAGTTGCAGCTGAGGCTGCTGATACTGTGGATAGGATGGTTGCTTATGAGAAAATTGGTTCCCTGGATATAAATTTCTCCATCCAAAAGACCAAGGAGCTTGTTGGTTTGGATGTGGTGCCCATGAAGTCCAAGGATTCAGATAGTGTACTACAAGTTGTGAAGGTTGCTGCCACTGTGGGTTAGGATATGAGTAAGGTGGAGGAAATTGATTATTAATAGTATTCTAGGAATTTAAAGGAGTAGGCTCAGAGTTGATACCTAGAACCCAAGATTTCCATGACTTCTTCTGCATAATAAAACAGACCTACTCTGTGTCTATAGTGGATTCTTGAAAGTCTGCTTTGGATTTTGGAAGTGAGGGACAATCTTTGGTTTCATACTCCAATTCCCAAAGACCACACACCTCCACCTTATTAAGTGGACATTCTTTCAATGGGTGCTTCTTCCTACACTTAGAGCAGAACACCTCAAGTACTAGATCATTAGCCACTTGCTTTTGTTTTCCTTTCATGACATCTAGTTGTCAAGATATGGAACTCATCATGTCAATTTTAAAATTCTCCAGCAGATTACCAATCTCTTCCTGAGTATCTCCCTCTCCAGCTGAATTTTGTGCCCGTGAGAAAATGTCTCAATCCCTTGTGCTGGTTCTAGAAGATACCCTAGAATATCATCGACATAAGTCCACAATATGATCAAAAGATTATTTGGAGATATCTCCCTTCCCTAACATATTAAGCATGTCCATACAATCTTCTCTTACTCCCCGCAGTATAATTACCACATAATGACCTTGAGGAGATCGCTTCCAATAGTGGTTTGGCCTGACCTCTGCACATTATATTGAATCCTTTCCACAAAATCCTCCAAACTCTCATTGTCCTTTTGCACCATATTAAATAAATCTTCTCTCTTATCCTTCATCCTACAATATTCTTGGTACTTTCCAAGAAATACTTGTTTCATTTTATCCCATGTTGCAATAGTTTTTCCACCCAAACTCATAAACCAACATAAAGCATTATCTTCCAAGGTAGCAGGAGAAGGTTTCAACTTATTCTCATTGGAGGTGTAGTCATAAATTCGACAGAGAATGTCAAACTCAAAGAGTAATTCATCTGGATCCTCTATCACCTTCCCATGAAAGTGAGGTAACATTGAGGGTGAAATATTCTTCACAGGGGCTTGTCCAAATGTTTGTTGAATGGGGAACTAGAGTGCATCAATTTTTTTCCTCATGATGGAGTTCGCCATTGTCGTTATGATTGTTCGCTGATATTCTTCACAATTGTCATGGTGACGCTCTTTATTCATGATTATCTCTTCCTCTAGAATTTCTCAATTTTTATGATCTTCGTACTTTTGTCAAAACTGTAACCACTCCTCTTTTGTAACTTCCTCTTCGTTGATCCGATATACCTCCTCTGGTCCACCTAATCCCATAGAACCACCCCTATCTCCTGGAGTTCCTTCCACGGGGACACCAGATGGTGTCGTAGCTCCTACTGATCTCTCCACAGTTACTAATGCTTCCATCCTAGGAGAAACATGGCTTCTTCTCAAAGATGATGGTCCTTGATTTCGAGCCCCAGTGGAAGAATTAACCCTAGCAATTAATTCATCAACGAATGTCTTTCTCCCTAATCCTGGGATACAACCATGACCTCTTCCACCTGCCAAGTTAGTATTTTGGGGGGTTCTGGGAATATCCCGTTGAGTTATTCTTGTATTCATGCAAACCTATAAATCATGCAAGCTTATGAATCATACTAGATCCTTGGGTTATGAACCCGTTCATTCCATTGAAGGATGCACAGCTATTCACTATGTCTTATCGCTCCTACACCTGAGAATCAGGCATACTAAAGAAAATGAACCAATTCAACTACTAACTATGCCTATCAATTACCTTCCCCGACAATGACGCCAAAATGTTGGGACTCTATATACCTATTAATTTATTAACAAGAAGAGTGTTCAATATTTAATTGTCAACCCAGGGAAGTCTGTTATCTCAAAGGAAATTAGCAAAGTATATGCATAAACATTTTCAGCCAACTCAACTCCCTGTAATAAATCAAAGTAACATTACCCAACTAGAAATCAAGAAGAACTTCTATTTCCTATCATACTAGTCTTAAGGTTTATGATCTAAAGAGAAATCCACCTAGAGTCACTTCTGCAGAAAATGGAAGTCTAAATTACCAAAGCAAAAAGATCTCTAATCATTAATCAAGCAACAAATTTATCAAAGCAAATGACCTATCTAATCAGGAAAACTCTATAAAGATAAATAACAAACACAACATGAGCTAAGCGAGTCTATAACAACTATTAACACACTTCTGCATAAAGGAAAAGATTAACTACGTAGTTGAATGTCACACCACACCACCTACAACAAGCCAAAGGAAAACCAAATAATGCGATTGTTGAATAAATGCAGTTGCAGCTAACCATATAAATGTATCAATCTAAAATTCCACACTAGACATGAATAAAATAAACTAAAGCATCTAAACTACCATCAACTTTGTTAGAAGGCGGGTCCTGGCCTTCAAACAGAGATAATGTCGAAATCTCACAAACTATACAATAGAGAAATGATAAGAATCGCCACTCCTTTATTAATTTGATAAAGTTGCAGTTACAGTTACAGTCACTTTTCTATATCTCTTACAAATTGCAAACCCCTGGCTCTCCCTCTCAGCGTATACTTATACAATAGTAAAATTATTCTGTTACATAAATTGTAGGCAGCCATGAATATCTTTGATATTTAGGCTATCGAATCATCAAGATAGTTACAACTATCAATCCCTTGCATAAAATCAACTCAGGAATAAATAGGCTTTTACTTTGAGATGTTCCGCGAACTGACATTCCTAGAAAAATGTGGAAGATTCTTGAGGAGTTTTAGTTGCAAGAGTGAAGGAGTATCCGATATTACTTCGTCATTGATGTTGATCAAGCCATTGAGCAGGTAGCTGATTCCAAGTGGGACTAACTTTCGGATATGACGAACTGTTGCAGCTGCGCCACCTGGTGATTCTGAATCCTTCTTTCAAATCATTAACAAATCAACACATATGAAAGGTAAAATTCATAATTGTAAGTAAAACCAAGCATAAAACTAAATAATGAATAATGATTTACACCTGGGAATTTCATGCTTGTTTGTATGAGAAAGATAAGGATTCAACTATAAAATGGGGACAAAGATAGGGAGAAAGGATGAAATAGATTAGGGTAAAAAGGAGTAAATTCAGGACCCAACAAAAGGAACGAGGATGATCTTGGCAAGTTTGTTTCTAGGATTAATGAAGGAATATTTCTAGGATATTCATCCACCAAGAAGGCGCATAGATGTTACAATAAAAGGTTACACAAGATCGTAGAAAGTGCAGATGTAAGAATAGATGACATAAAACCAAGAAGAATAAGAATTCATGATGGCCATGTAAGTACAAATGATGAAGAAAAGGAAGACCTGCAAAAAGATGAAAGTATTCATGATGAAGAAGAAGAATTAGAGGAGGAATATACATAGGAAATTCAAGAAGATTCTCCAAGATATGATACAAAAACTCCATCTAGAAGAGTACAAAAGGATAATCCTGAGACACATATCATTGATGACAAACATGTTGGAGTCAGTACAAGGAGACAACTACTATTTAATGAACAAGCCCTGATCTCAGTAGTGGAACCTAATAATTTTACAAAATCCAAGAATGATGAATGTATCAAAGGCATGAATGAATAATTGGATCAAATTGAGAAGAACGAAACCTGGGAACTTGTCCCAAGACCCAAAGACAAAAATATTAAGGGACCAAATGAGTTTTCAAGAAAAAATTCAATCAAGATGGTCAAGTGATAAGGAACAAGGAAAGATTAGTATGTAAAGGGTATGCTCAATTGGAAGGGATTTATTTTGAAGAAACTTATGCCCCTGTAGCAAGACTTGAAGCAATCATAATTGTTTTAGCACTTTCATGCCATAAGAATTTTAAAGTATATCAAATGGATTTCAAGTCTGCATTTATGAATGGAAAATTAGAATAAGAAGATTATATTGAACAACCTTAATGTTTTCTCTTATCAGAAAACAAAGACCATGTTTGTAAATTGAAAAATGCACTCTATGGCCTCAAACAAGCTCCAAGGGTGAGGTTTTCAAGGTTGTACAACTACTTAAAGAAATAAGGATTTAAGAGAGGGGCCACTAAAAGTAATATCTACTTAAAAATAGAAGATGAAAATATGATCATTGTTGTTTTTTAGGTAGATGGCATCATATTTGGAAGCACTTTACAAATACTAAGTGTAAACTTTGCTTCTGAAATGAAGAAGGAATTTGAAATGTCAATGTTGGGTGAACTAAAATTATTTTTGGGATTACAAATTTACCAAACAAACAAAGGAATATTTATCTCTCAAACTAAGTACATCAAATAAATGCTTAAAATATTTAATATGGAAGATTCCAAACCTATTAGTACTCATATGATCATAGGTTGTAAATTAAGTAAGGACGACAGGTCTCTGGAAGTGGACCATACCATGTATAGATCCATGATAGAAATTGTACTATGTGTGACAACTGCAAGACATAAGGTGATGCAAGCTGTAGGTTTGGGTGCTAGGTTCCAGTCAAGCCCCAAAGAAGCACATGTAACAACAATAAAAATAATATTTAAATATTTGAAAGGTAGTTTGGAGTATGGGTTATGGTGCCCAAAAATTCAAGACTTCATCTTGAAAGCATTTATTGATGCGGATTGGGAGGGAAGTATTGATGATCAAAAAAGCACCAGTGGAGCAACATTCTTCTTGGGAAATATGGTTTGGTATCTTGGTCAAGAAAGAAACAATCCTCCATTTCACTTTCTTCAGCAGAAGCCAAATACATCGCTGTTGCGTCATGTTGCACAAGTAATTTGGATGAAGTAGACACTAGAAGACTTACTTGTGAAGTATGATCACCCAATAGTAATAAATTGTGATAATACCAGTGCCATAAATATGTCAAAAAATCCTTTCATGCACTCCAAGACAAAAAACATACCAATAAAATATCACTTCCTAAGAAATCAAGTATCCGAGAAGGTTGCCAAACTAGAGTATGATGACACAAAAGAACAGATTGATGATATATTTACCAAGCTGCTACCCAAGGAATCTTTTGAGAATCTTAGACAAAAGTTGGGATTAATCTCCTTACAATAGTTGTAGAAGTCGAAGCGTAATCTCAAGCAGAGATATGATGACAGGGGGAGTTGTTAGAAGGAAACCTTTGTCATTGTTGCCAAAGGGAGAGAAAATTGACCAAGGAAAAATGTTGACATCAATGCCAAAGGGGGAGAATGTTGAAAATAGTTGTCAATTGATGTCAAAAGAGCTTAGCAACGACAAAGGAATAACCAATAAAACATGATGACATGGTGAACTTAGTGAAAGACAGAGGAATTACAAAGTCGAATAAGAAAATTAGTGACAAGGTCGATGATAGGGGAAATATCCGCAAAATAAATATGCATGGAAAATAACATTCCTGAACGCTAAAGTGAGGTGAAAAATTGGGCAGTCCATATCAGTCGAGAGAAATCTTGGAGGACGATTTTGAGAAGATCGATGGCGGTGAATGATTTTTGCATAAAGAAAAGTGAAGATCCAAAAATATGCATTTGATCGTAGATCAATGGTTAGGATTGAATCTGCAAATAAATCAACGGTGGTGAACGATTTTTGCACAAAGAAAAGTGAATATCCACAATCCACATTTGATCGTATATCGATGGTCAGGAGTGAACCCGCAAGGAAATCGATGGTTCAGAAGAAATGCAGAAACAAAGTTGCGGAAGAGAATTATGGAGGTCCAAAATGGGAAAGTCTAGTTTCACATTCCATAATCCTCAATTTGTAAGATCGACAGTTAGAAAATATTCCACAAGAGATCGATGACGTGGAAGCACAATTGCGAAATAGGAATTGCAGAAGTAGTTTGAACAAAATTGGAAAACTCGTGATCTGCAAGATTAATGGTCGGGAAAGACTCTGCAAGAGATTGACAGTGCGCAATAAATATTATGGAAAGGAAATTATGGAATTAGTTTGAAAAAAATCTGAAAAATCATAATCTGCAAGATCGACGATCGGGAAAGACTCCATAAGAGATCGGCAATACGGAAGAAATATTGCGGAAAGGAAATTGCAGAAGTATTTTCAAGAAATTTAGGAAATCTGCAATCCATAATCTGCATTTCATATAAATATCGATGATTAGGAAAGATTTAGCATAAGATCAACGACATGGAAGAAATATTGCGGAAGCACTTTTAATAAATTTGGAAAACCCGCAATCCGTAATCTCCATCTAATCTAAATATCAATGACCAAGGAAGAGTTCGAAAGAAATCAACGGTGCGGAAAGTATCCTACAGAAAGGTAGTTGCAGAAAGGAAATTGTAGAAGGACATTTTGAGAAAAGTCAAAAAACAAATCTGCAATGCGCATCTGATCTCAGATCAATGGTCAAGGAAGAGTCTGCAAGAAATCGACGATGCAGAAAGGTTGTTGCAGAGAGACAACTGCGGAAAGCTAAGGAAATTGCGGAAAGATGATTACAAAGGGAAGTACATGTGTTAGATCGATGGGAAAGAAAGAGCCTACAATGGATCAATGACTCATGATGGTTGCGGAAAGGATCTATTGCGGAAATATCATTGTAGAAAAAGGAAAATTCAGAATAATTTATCATGAAAAATTATCGTTGCGGATAGGCAATTCTGGTAATATTTTTTTGCAGAAAGGTATGACTAATAAACCTAAATCGATTTAAATAGATGTTAAAATGAATATTTGAGTTTTCATGAAGAGGCGTGATCTAAGAATGAAAAGGCACAATGGTAATGAGATGCATTCACAGAAAACGTGTTAGAGGGTATTCATAGACAGAGTGCTGAGTGAAAGAAATAATCTCTGTAATCCAGATCATAGCAACAACCAGAAGTGGCAGAGACCAATGGCGTGAAGAAGTATTTGTGACATATATTGAAGGAAAAATAGATATGGAATATTAACAAAAATATATTAGGGTTGCATGGTGGTGCAATGGTAGGCTATAAGCCTATAAGGGGGTCATACCCTCCTTCCAGTAGTAGTTGGTAAATAGGGTGTCGTAGCATCCTTTCAGTAGCAGCTGATAAACCAGGGGATCGTAGCCTCCTTCCAGTAGTTTCTGGTAAATAGGGTGTAGTACCATCCTTGTCTATAGAAGCAGGAAGAAACTATTTGTAAATATATTTTTGCAAGAATAGGAAGTATTCATGGTTTACCCAATTGGGCTTCCGTGATAAATTTGTGTTCTTTGTGTTCTTGTTAATCATGTGTGTTAATGAAAAAATTGGTTTAAATTGTTAAAATTCATCAATATTGATTCACCCACCCTCTCAGTATTATCCAATATTCCAATAGGATGACACATTAATTAAACTCAAAACCTCACACATCCAAATATTCCATGTAAGTAAGGAGAATTTTTCTGCATCAACCTTACCTTAATCCATTTTGTTTCTAGGGATCATGCGACATTAATAGGCTTATGTCCACCCCACAAGCCCAAATATAAAGGGAATATTTATCATGTAAGTTGAATATAGTGTTAGTTTCAATTTTGGCACACTATGGCTCTCATGGCCTTCTCCACATTCTAGGATAAACATACAAAGTCCTAGTCCATAACATTTTCCTCAAGGGATCGGGGCCCACACATGGGTCCCTAGTCCATAATTTCATCTCTATGTGGGAAATATATGGCTTACAAGAAATAAACGGCCATTTCGAGTTCTATACGACCAAGAATGATTACCATTGATTGGCCCATATTATCAAGTCAAAACATAATGTCTAAAGGTAGGGCTCATGGGTCATGTGTGATGCCCTAGACCACCTCAAAGGCCCTATATACTACATAGATAATATTTATCCAATGAGTAAGATATTTCAGCCATTTTGAGGTTTGGCACACCAAGTATGATTTTCAGCCCCTAGGCCATGATTTGATGGAAAAAGAATTGCTGGGCCAAAACATTTTTCCTTAGGGCTCATGAACTATGTGTGGGGCCTTAGTCAACCACAAATCCCTATAAAGGGAATATTGGCATGCGAGAAAGATATAGTACCTATTTTTATGAATTATGGTTAACTATGGATATTTATTGTAACCTAAGCAATGATAAGGTCAAAATACATAGGCTTAGGCTATAACATTTGCATTTGGCCTATAAGCAAGATATGGTCTCTATTTAAATATTTTTAATAATGATGATGATTTATCTGGCCTAGACCATGGACCAAGGTCTAAATTTAGGGTACAAGGCCATGTGAATTACCTTGGGGCTCATGGCCCATGAATAGAGGCCTATAATATAACACAAGGCCTACATGGAAAATCTTAGCCTACATGTGAGATATGTTCATCGTTTTGAGGAAGGGCATGCCAGGAATGGTTTTCAAGGCCCATGTTATGGCCATATTCAAGGTGACTAAATTAGGTGAAACTAGAACAATAGAGCTATATTCTTAATTACCTTAGGTATGAAAATGTCATGAGCATTAAGATTATCAACTAGGGTTAATTGGAACTCAATGATGGTGTTGACATGCTCTATTTGTTTTAAAATATAGATAATTGGTTGGAAGAGGAATTACAAGAGAGAAAGGTATAAGGGTTATGTGGTATATATGGGTTGTTAGTGCTTGATGTGAGTGGCGCAAGACCCATTTAAACCAACTAATTAATGTCTCAACTTTGTCCCCATGAAGTATGAGGACAACTTTAGATATTTTAATTGTGGTCACAATGATATCTCTAATGGCCCATTAAATAGTTATGGTAGCATGGAACAAGATTTTGGTCCCACGAGATAATTTGGGATCATTCAAAGTGAAAAATAAGGATTTCTTAGGCTCGATCTTAAACTTAATTTCTCTTTCTTCATGACTTTGCATTTAAATCTCATAAACAAGATGTATGACATCTTAAGGTCCCATGCAATATAGTAATCAGACAAACCTTGAATATGCTACATATATTCAATTGAAACAAAATAAACTCTACATCTAAGAGGAATGGTGGTCTAGATGAGGATTTAACTTTATAATATTGACCAACCAAACAAAAATTATTTTCCCCACATTGTGCAAGTCATGGATGCTAGTTTTCACGAGGGAAACAATATAATACTCTCAATGAAACATTTAAAGAGAGTGTATGTTAGGATATATATATTATTCCACTTTTCACAACTTGTTGATGTATATTATGACATATATACACTCTTAAATACAACATTACAAGGTTATTATGGTGTTCCACCCACAACATCAACCTCAGTGGTGAAATCCAACCCAAAAATTGTCAAAATATATTTCAAGTCTCATATTAATGTATGATATTTTATAATCTATTATATATTTAGATTTGTCCTTTGGGGTTGGTCAAAGATTCAAGGCTTGTTAAGATTTTTATTTTTGAAGGAAATTCTTGATGATAGGGACTAATGGCCATTGTAGATATGTCAAATGTAAACATTTGGATCTTCAAAACTTTGAGAGTTTACAAATGATTCTAAATATTTTGCATGTTTTACACTTTCATGACATCTTTAGTGACGATTGCCACTCTTTGTCATACACTACAAAGGTGCAAAAAAACATGTTGTTAAGATATGTGCATGAAAAGTGATGAAGTGTGTGTATACATTCTAGAACTTGTTATAACTAATGTGTTTTTATAGCAATTATGGTTGGATGTAGCCATTAAAAATTCTCTCCCTTAAACCCATCACAAACATTGCACACTTCAATGTTGAGATGTAATACTTACTCGATTGGATAATGAAAATTTTGAACACTAGATATCCAACACCACACTTAAATCATTGACATTCACATAATAACATGTGTTTCCTAATCCCTTGGTAAACCCCTTCACACCAATCCACGTGGCACTTGACTTTCCAAAGCATCCTAGCTGAGGTTTAGGGTCATCATTACCAAGACATGGTAAAATCCAGGAAGGCGAATGGAAAAATAGAGGTGGTTATAAATATATAGATATCATTGGGTGAGAAATTATAGCTTTAGTGAGAGAAACAAAATAAATAGAATAGAATATGGGGATGGGAATGATGTTATCATGTAGTCTGTATTTAGGTCACATGAGGAGCTTGTTAATAAATGGGAGTGTTTCAAGGTGATATCTATGATACATGATTCTGAGGTGGTATCTATCATATATGAAATTAAAGTAGTTTCTAAATAATTTTTTATATAGTTCCTATGAATAACAACTTAGCAGGTGACTTCACAATGGGTGGATTTTTAATTATACAATTTTCTTGACACACTTTTCCAAACTTTCATGTGATTGTTCCAAATGTTTGCAATCTTATGACGTTAGTCCAAATATTTGCATTCTTTTGTCCTTTTAACATGTGATACCTTGTGGATTTGTTGTCTTCACCCCATTGGTCACTTTGGAATCTTGATTACCATTATGCTTGGTCTTTGACTTACTATGGGTATGCTTGAAGGGACATGTAAGGATGGAATATTTGAACATAAATTATGAGGAAGGGTACCACAAATATTTAAATGGACACCATAACCTTGTTCTAGGCCAATACTTCCATACGTAAAGGCTCATTTGATGGCATGGGGCCCACACATAGTCCATGAGTCCTAAATGAAAAACACTATGGCTTCAAACTATCTATTTTGACCTTGGACCATGTCTAAACTTATTAGAACCATACTTAATGTACTAAACTCAAAATGGCCATCATATCTTGATCACATGACAATGATTCCATTTACAGGACCTTTTGTGGTGTCTAAGCAATACAATGATGTCTCATGAGCCGCATAAACAAAAAATTATGGTATAATACCCTACATTTTTGCATTGAACCACATCACGGGCACCAAGAACCATGTCTAATGTTCTAATTAACTTCAAAACCAGCACCATATCCCACTTCTAATACAAAGATTCTTTATGGAGGGTCAATATGGTGTTTTTGGACCACACACATGTAACATATCTACATAGTAAAATGCTAGAGTGTAAGGTCCTATATTTTTCATTATACCATGAATGGTCCCCAAGTTCCATCCCTAATTTACCCCTCCTCAACCTGTTGGCCATATCTCACATGTAGGAAAAGGATTCCCTACATAGGCCCTATGCAATGATGTGGGTTACTATGCAAAGAACATGAGAACTGTAGGAAAATGTTCTATCCCAACAACATGGGTTTTGTTATCAAATGAAGGATTAGTGACCAAGAAGAGTCCATAATGTGACAAATCTCAAAATAGCCACCATATCCCTATGACAGAAAAAAGGTGGACCAGGGCCTCATGGATGGCCAATGTAGAATCCAAAAGCAGCATGTTATAGACTAAAACTCTGGATCTTCACCCTGTAACATGAATTGAGTCATGAGAACCATCCTTGGTGTACTAAACCTTCAAATGTGATACCAAATCTCAATCACATGCCAAATATTTCCTATGCATGGGAGATGTTGTGGGATTTTCAAATGTGATATAACCACCGCCCCCAAAAGTCCAAATTCTTGTGACTTTTAAGGGAGGTTTTTTTAAAATTGGCTTAAAAGGGACCTTAAGGGGGGGTTCAATTCAACCCCCCCAAAAATATCATGACAATTAGACTTTTGAGGGGGGGATTTATCACAACCGCCCCCAGAAGTCCAAATTCCCATAACTTTTGGGGGCGGGATTTATCACAACTGCCCCCAGAAGTCCAAATTCCCATAAATTTTGGGGGCTAATTTAAAACAAACGCCC